>JAQZBX010007777.1:0-21430 GCA_029593785.1 Cabassous unicinctus | reverse complement strand
GGGCCCAGCTGACACATGGACAGCCCAAAGACTTAAGTCTCTTGGACATATACCTACCAACTCTAGTACTAATTATAAGTTCAAGTAGAAGGAGACAGAAGAGCCATGTGTAGGGAAACCAAAACTGAATCCAACTCTGTCACACTGGGGAGCATAAATTTTAAAGTAGGGCTTACTGGCAGTGCACCAGACTCCTGAGTTGTCTGCCCTGCCTATAGTGCCTAGAGGTCCCTGGAGCCCTCAGGAGCCCCACTATTTGAGGCAATATTTACTTTTGCAGTCACTAAAATCCTGTTGAGATGTGCATAAGTGTAACCTCTGCAATAACCTCCCAAATCACTTTCAAGTCTCTTTGCCATATAAACACATTTGTCTTTACATTTTCCCCCTTTTGGTCAAGGGCTTTTTCCAGTTGCATTGCTGGTTGGCGCTTGGTAGTAATCCCTTGATGCTAGGGAGACTCATCCCCGGGAGTCATGTCCCATACTGGGAGGAAGGTAATGCATTTATATGCTGAGATTGGGTGTTAGAGAGAGGTCACATTTGAGCAACAAGGAGGGTCTCAGGAGGTACCTCTTAGGCACCCTATAACACTAGGCTAAGTTTCAATTTCAAAAGTAAAGGTTCATAAGTACAGTCATCAATATCAAGGGCCCATCAATGGTCCATCCTCTTTCACTAGTCACTGCCCCTGCACTCGGGAGATTTTTGCTGTACCATTAGAGAATGTGGCAGAGCAGAAATTTAATGCAATCCCAATAAAAATTACCACAACATTTTTTACTGAATTGGAAAAACTAATTATGAAATTTATTTGGAAGGGCAAGGGGCCCCTCAGAGCCAAAGACAGATTGAAAAGAAAAATGAAATTGAAGGAATCACACCACCTGACTTTAAAACATACTGCAAGCAACAGTGGTCAAAACTGCATGGTCCTGGCACAAAGACAGCCATACTGACCATGGAAACCAAATTCAGAGTTATGAAATAGATCCTCACATACACAGTCAACTGATATTCGACAAGGCCACCAAGCCCATTCAACTGGAGAGAATGGCCTCTTCAAAAAATGATGCTTGGAGAACTGGATATCCATATCCAAAAGAATGTGAAAGGAACACCATTTCACAGCTTATACAAAAATCAACTCAAGATGGATCAAAGATCTAAATATAAGAGCCAAGACCATAAAGATTGTGGAAGATAATGTAGGGAAGCATCTACAGGATCTCGTATTAGAAAACGGTTTCATGAACTTTACACTCAAAGCATGAGCAATGGAAGAAAAAATAGATAAATGGGACCACCACAAAATTAAAAACTTTTGCACCTCAAAAGAGTTTGTCAAGAAAGTGAAAAGACAGCCTACTCAATGGGAGAAAATATTCAGTGACCATATGTCGGATAAGGTCTTAACATCCAGCAAGAAAGCCTACACCTTGAAAATAAAAATGGGCAAATGATTTGAATAGACACTTCTCCAAAGAAGAAATAAAATGGCTAAAAAGCACATGAAAAGTTGCTCAACATCACTAGCTATTGGGAAATGGAAATCAAAACTACAAGATATAATCTTACACCCATTAGTCTGGTCTATTAAAAAAATAGAGGACTACAAGTATTGGCGAGGATGTGGAGGAATGGGAACCCTTATCCACTCCTGGTGGGAATGTAGAATAGAGGACATTTTGGTGGTTCCTCAGTAAACTAACTATAGAGGACATTTTGGTGGTTCCTCAGAAAGCTAACTATAGAACTGCCATATAATCCAGCAATCCCACTGCTGGGTATATACCCAGAAGAATTGAAAGCAGGGACACAAACAGATATATGCACACCAATGTTCATAGCAACATTATTCACTATTTCCAAAAGTTGGAAACTACACAAATGCCCATCAACAGATGAATGGATAAGCAAACTGTGGTATATACATGCAATGGAATATTACTCAGCTGTAAGAAGGAATGTAATAGTAACACATGGGATAATATAAATGAATCTCGAAGACCTTATGTTGAGTGAAGCAAGCCAGGCACTGAAGGACAAATATTACATGAACTCACTGATATGAATGAAGCAAATTGAGCAGCCACACAGAGCTAGAGTCTGGAAGATAGGTTTACAGGAGACAGAAGAGAGAAGAGGTTTGTGAGCCAATGCCCATGTGGGCAAAATCTATGATAAGGTGGAAGGGTGTAGTTGTGCAGTGGATGGGCACGACAGTGTGCAGTGACATGACTGGGTTCAGGGGTGCTGGTCAGTGAGGGGGGTAGGGTGGGGAGGGTGGGTTGGATGTCCATGAAACTAGGGAGAGGGTTGGGAGAGGGAGCAAGTGAACTCTGGGGGTTTGCAGGTATGTGGTTGAATATACAATGTTGGCAATGTTCTTTTGGTAAATATGACAGTAGAGGATTACTGGTTTAGGGTGTTAGATGTGTGGGGCATTCAGGACAGGGTCCACTTGGGGCAGGCTTCTATAGAGGGTGTGAGTGATCATCTTGTCATAGTGTGTTATATCCTCGGGCAGACACTCACATAATGAGCAGGAAGGTGTTGGATTCCCATTCTGGAGAGTCCTGCTAAGTTCTCAAATAGAGGTGTGGGAATCTCACAAGAGCACAGGCAGTATGCCAAGCCCTCAATATTGCTGGATGGAAGTAACTATTAATCTTGTTCTTCAAGGAGTAAAGCTTGGTGGATTCTGTGGGTTCTGGGGGGAAGAGGGAGGAAGGAACAAAATAGATGGAACATGGGGCATTTTTGGGGAGTGGAATTGTTCTACATGATCTTCCAGTGATGGATATAGGCAATGTTAAATTTCATCAAAATTTATAAAAGTGTATGATCCAAATTATAAACCATAATGTAAATAATTGTCCATGGTTAGAAGCAATGTTTCAATATTTGTACATCAATTGTAATAAGTGTACTATTCACATGAAAAATGTTGTTAATAGGGGAAAGGCAAAAAGCAGGTGGATGATAGGTATATGGGAATCCCCTATATTCTGTACATGACTTTTCTGTAACCTAAAACTTCTTTGAAGACAAAATGAAAAAAATAAGACACTGGGGGAATAAACGGAAGAAAATTTCACTGTACATGCAAGACAACAAATCTTACAGTGATGAAAGACATAATGTCAAAAATGTTTTATGTTTTTTTTATTTTTTTATTTCAGATTAAAATTTTTTTCTGTATTTTATTTGTTGTTTTTAAAACTCATTATTATTTTGTTTTCTTATTAATTGTATTTGGTTATTTTTTTTGCTTCATTTTTGAAGAAGTTTTGGATCACAGAGGGGTTACAACTGTGGCCAGGGAGGATCATTGGTGTGGGGTGTCAATGATAGGGAATGCATGGGAAGAGGAACACCTGGGGCAAACATATAAGGCATATGAACGTGTTCAAGTGTTCATGGGGCATTGTCACGGTAGGTGGAGATTCACATAATAATGGAAAGAATGTCGAATTCCCATCCTGGAGATCTCAGGGTCAAACATATTTTGATTGATGGGGATACTGAGGCCTAGAGATGGGGATGCTATAGCAGACAAGGAACCAGGACTTGAACCCAGGGCTCCAAATTGTAATCATAAAACAGAGAGATACAGTTTCATTGAATTTTATGGCAGTATGGAACTCTAGAGATAACTGAGTTCAAACCGTTCAGATTTCAGGTGAAATGACTGAGGATTTATTTCTCTGTATTCTCTATACTGTACAATTTTAGTTTGGTTTTCATAGGACTCAGAACATCTGAACACACAGATTTGGGCTTCTGTAGGCAGAGAGTGAGTGAGATCACTGTAACCTTTGTGGGCAGGACCATATTTCCCAAGGTCAGATGGAAACTCTTAGTCAGGAGCATAAGCACAACTAGATAAGTAGGCAGAGGTAAAATTTATTGGTGTATCCCACCATTATGCCCTGTCATGCTCCTGTGCAAGGGAGGGGTGAGGTCTCGGCACTGTGTAATCCTCTAGGTTTGCTGTAGGCCAAGGTCAGATGCAGGCAGGCTAGAGGGCATGGGCTGGTCAACTTTGCCTGCCATCATTCAATTCCTCTTCCAATAATGCACAGTACAATTAACACTATGTGTACAAAGAGCAAAGTTAGAAAGCCCTGTTTATACAACCTTGCTGTTCTTCCCCTCCCACTGACCAACTGACAGTTCATCCTGGTTGCCAGGCATTTGTTTTCTTTTGAGATGGAACCCTCTACAGGATTCCACACAGGCAGTTGTGGCTAAAAGTAATCTGGCACTCAGAAGCAGAGTTGTGGTGACCTCTGGAGCCATGGGGGTCCTGCTGTGGCCACCAAAGTGTCCTCCCATGTGGTGTGAGCAGCTTTGTGGTAGTCTGTTAATGTTGTCTAAAAGCATGAGACAACTTCCAGTTCTCCTTGGGTTTCCTGGGGAGTTCCTGGTATGTCCAGTAATGGTTATTCTTATAGTATAGTGCCATCACACTATGAGGAGGCAAAAAAGGCTGGCCAAACATATTTGTGCTGCTACTGAAAAATATAAAGTCTCTGAGAAGACTGCCCTGATGACACAAGCAAACAGAGCCCTTGAGTTTTCTGTAGTAGAAGCTGGTCCTATGACATTAGAGACTCTGTATTTGTCAGCAGTCAACAAAAATGTAAACAGCTCATCATTTGAGGATATAGAAGACTTGCTGGAAAATGAACAGGAAACTAAAGGCTTAAATTTTCATCTCATGGAATGATGATGGCTCGCCTTCAAGAGCAGACTCAGTCACTCCACAAGGCAGCACAATCCCTCCAATCCCTTATGATTGGTGCAAAATGGACCTTAGAAGCATCTCAGCTGAATGGAGAACAACTTCAGAAGAAAATAATATATGGTGTGAATGAAAACATTTATTTTCAGAAAAATCGACAAATGATTGCCTAAGAAATGGTGGGATGGAAACAAAGTTAGCAAGAAATGAAGGAACAGATAAAAGTGCTTGACCACGCCAACACAAGAATGAAAAAAGTTGTGGAGGATAAACACAGACAGATAAAATCTCTCACTGAAATTGTGCTGAAGATGATAATCTTACCTGGTCACTAAAGAGAAAATCACATGGCTGATTGCAACATGGAATTAGACAAACAGAGGGAATCAGTAAATGGAGAACACCTAGTCTATCCATCGGCAGTTGATCTGAACAAACTTAGTAATATTGTGAACTTAAATGTTTCCTCTAAAAGGCTGGAAAGACAAAAACTAGAAACATTCCAGAAAGTATGTGAAGAAAATCGAATGACTGAAGAGATTTTAGGGCACATAAAAAGACTGCAGTATCAGCAAGCATGCTTGCACTCAGAAAATGCACACCTGGAAAATAAGATTGAAAAGCTTCATATGAAACTTCAAATACTTTCTGAGATTCATCATAAACATGTGCCGCAACTTCAGAGAAATTCAGTGGAGGAGGGATCTTACTGCTCAGAAATAGAGAAGATACTCCTTGAAGTATATAGGAACATGAATTTCACATATCAGAAGGGAAAACTCTATAAAAAGATGCCTGAAGACATGGACAAAGAATTGGACAGCACCAATTCCTTCTTTCATGACCAGATTATATACTATGAGAAGAAAGCTCAAGAAAGAAGACTGAAAGCTCTGTCCACAGAGAGAAATTTCAATGAGCTAAAAAAGGAAAATGATTACATCAGGGAAATATTGATGAAAGTGGAGTTGAAGGCCCCGGTTGCCCCAAATGGCCCTCTTGCACCTGATATTCCAACTGCAACCTTCAGCAGCCTGAAGGTTTGATTCAGTTTTTATAGCTGCTGACTGTTGTCCATCCTCAACTATAGCAAGGTTTCTGCCTGGGTTTTTGCTCTTTAAAAGTAATTTTGATTGATCTCATTTCACATTTACTGCTGTCATTTAATCGATGTTCTTTTTGAACTTTGTTTGGTATTACTATAATTTCTAAGGTAGCATTTTACAAATATATATTTCTTTAGTATAGGTGTTTGAATAATTCCATTTCCCTGGAACCTGAAAATATGATAATTAAATATTGTCTTTGAATTGAAAGAAGTTCAAGTGGTTGGTTTGTTTATGATAAATATAAGTGCATTTCTTAGAAAACAAACAACAAAAACAGCCAAAAATAAATAAAATAATTCTTTTTCCCACTCCTCAAAACTATAAAGAATGGTTTAGAGATTACTTGTGATATGTGTAACAGTTCTGATTCAAATATTGAACACTTTAATAATGATCTTTTAACACAACAATTTAGGGATATATAGTCTCACTTGGAGATAATGTTAGTATTTGAATTTGAGGCCTTGTGTGAATATTAGGTCTAGGCCCTACCCAAGGGTAGCCCTGAAAGAGCATGACAAGAAATATTTACTGTTTTGCTCTTACTTGCTTCCAAATCTGGAAGAACACTGAAAAACAATCATTACATTAAATAATGGCCACATTGAAAAGGCTTTATCCCCACCAGCCCAAATTAAAAGCAAGAAAAGATGGTCACTGCTCCACACAAGTATAAAAAGGAATTAAAATGACTGTTATGATTGCTAATAAAGGATGGGGTGTTCACTGTACATAGATTTCCTTTGATGTGAGAAGATGAAATGACCTTCAGGCTGAAGAATGAGAAGTGGGCAGCCATACAAAGTGCTAAGGAAAGAGTCTTTCTGGCAGTAGTCACAGGAAGGACAAATGCCCAGAAGAGGAAAAGTAGTTCAACTGTTCAAGGAACAGAAGAGAGATTTGGGGAAGAGTGATTGAGGACATAATGGGAGTCTAAGGGCTAAGGCAGATCATGTGGGGCCTTGGTAGACCTGGATAGGATTGGATATTCTCCCAGAATCTCTATGTGTGCAAAGTGGGCTGGGGGATAATAGTATTATGGAGTGGGAGCAGGGCACAAGCAGCAGGATGAGCCTGGCTTGAGAGGTTAGTTGTGGTGGACTCAGCAGGAAATGATGCTGGATATGAAGATTCAGGCTACATTCAAAAAAACATCATTATGTTCCACTTTTATGATCTGTAAGCAATACAGCATTTCTGTTTATAGAACTCAGGAATAAGTCAATGAAATAAATAATACCTATGTATGTCTAGCCTACTGTGGTAGGAAATACACAAACAGGTAAGAAGTGAACTCTATCCAATTCATTGAATCTGTCCTAAATAATACATCTTAGAAAAATGTTTCAAATGATGTACAATAGACTAGAGCAAGAAAATACTGCTGGACGTAATGCAGTGGACCTTGGCTATGTCACCTGTGCTCCAGCCTCAACAAACCTGTCAATCCCCTTGGAGGTCACTCTTTCCCTCTCTCTGGCTTACCCTTGGCACATAAGCATATGCTCCTCTGCTTGATCCTCATGCAACAGTAAGATAACAGCTTCCTGAAGGTCTCCACCATCTAAGTTAACACTGTATTCTTGCTCTCCTTTCAGGGTTCAGCTTCTTAGAAACAATCACATACAGTATCTCTCCCTGCTTATTCATCTCTACTTCAATCCTCTGTGTTTTTGAACTTGCTGAAACCTAGACAACAATCCCACTGAAACCACTCATCAAAGGGTATTCCCAATTACCTCCAAATTCTTATTTGAAATGGCCACTTTCCTTTATCATTCTTGATATTCCCTTTCTGATTTTGCAGTATTGTTTATAGATTGATTATATTCTTCTCCTTCTACCATCTTGGGTTGCCCACATTTTCCTGGTGGTTTTCCCTCCTAATTGTCATTCTTACATCTCAGGGGCCTCTTCTTCTGTTTACCCCTTACATGTTGATGTTTCCCATGTTTCAGTCTTCTTCCCATTTTACTTCTTATTAAACATATTCTATTTCTGTGACCACATCCAAACCTATGGATTCAAATGACTCCAGTGACACTCAACTTTTCACATCTAGCCCAGATCTTTCTCCTGAGTCACACATACGAATTTCTGACTGGACTCATATAGGAACCTCAAACTAAAGCTGCTGCCCCACAATTCTACTCTCCTCTTCCTTTTCAGGATGAATGACATCACCACCCAGCCAGAATTCTCTAAGTCAGAAACTGGAAAGTTTCATTGATACTACCCACTCTATCATTCTTCAATACAAATAGTCAAGAAGATACCTAAATACTACTTCCTAAATAGGATTTCTCATTTTCACCCTGCATCCCCATTCCTCTTAGGAGACTCTTAAGGAATCTTTCATTCACCTCGTACATGAATGTAGCCTTAGGATCAGCGAAACACTTGTGAATGCCTGGGGCAATTCTGGATTGGATAAAAAAGGAAACTGAGACTCTCGGGGCTGCTAATCTGGGAAAAGTAATATTTGCTTTGCTATATTCATTCATTTTCTTAATCCACATTCAAGTACAGAGCAGCCATCCTGAGCCTCCATGTGTCCTACAACACACCCTGTTCTTGCCCTGATCACCTCTGCTGCCTCATCCTTCAAACTCCCTCCACTCACATTCTCCTCTATAAGCACAGCTACCTTCACTTATTCTCTAAGGTCATGTATATCCCTGTATTTAGACTTTAATGTGTTCTTTGCACTTCCCAGCTTATTCTAACTGATACCTTCATGACTCCAAGGTCTCAAAACAGTGGTCTCTTCCTCAGAGAATCTACACAAAAGGCAGGCGTTTGCCCTTCCTCTGCCCCTGCCACATCATGGCACATACCTATGTGCTGCACTTGTTTTTTAAATTGTCTGTTTCTTCCATTAAAATGCCCATTGTCAAGACACAATATGGAAACATTTTGTTTTCTTTTAAGGATTTATTTTTTTTTATTTATTTGTTTATCCCCCGCCCTTGCTGCTTGTGCTTTCTGTGTCCATTTGCTTTGCATTTTTCTATGTCTGCTTGTCTCCCTTTGTTGTGTCATCTTGCTGCGCCAGCTCACCATGCTTCATGGGCTGCCAGTTCACCATGCCACATGGGCTGGCTTTCCTTCACCAGGAGGCCCCGGGAATCGAAACCAGGGCCTCCCATATGGTAAATAAGAGCCCAACCAATGGAGCCACAGTCGCTTTCCCTGGATATGTTTTGATTGCTGTTTTACTCTAAGGAAGCAGTGCAGACTCTCATTATGAGTTAAAAGAATTAGCGAACAAAGTATTTTAAGTACTGCCCAACATTATGGACTCTGAGAACTTTGAGGTTAATCAGATCTTCTGGACTCTGCCATGGAGCAGATCAGTCTTTTGAGACTAGGTCATGATGGATCCCCTCTCTCAGTTTTTAACTTTGTCAAGTCACAATAGTATGTGAAATGCATTCCTCAAAAGTCTTCTGAGACTCTCTTAAACCCCTAATTCAGTGGGCATAGCACTTCTGAGCACAGTGAATACCCCCTGTTCTAAGTCTGGGGTGATATGTTGTCAGGTGTCTGCATTAAGCCAGGAACTAACCATGAATATGTATTTATTTTCTGGAACAAGAAGAGCAACAATGGAAAATTGACAATATTCATTAATTTGTGCCATCCACAACCAATGTTGTGTCCCTCTTACAGCATATTTTGCAAGGAGAGGGAAGTTCACTCCCAAGAGGGTTAGACAGGACCTTAGAAAGCCAGGAAACTCTTTTAACTTAACAAGTCTTCCCCAAAACCATCCCAACATTCACAGCTTTGATAAAGTAGATCTAGGAACTGGGGATTCTTTATGTCTTCACTTCCCCCAGTGTGTAGTAATCTCTGATCCACTGGGAGTTTATCATCCAAAACACCCTCTTGTGAAATGGTCTTGGTATCAAGGTGAGCAGCTAAGAAACCTTATCTGGGCAAAATTGTGTGGAATTTGTATCCCCACAAAGCAAGAAAATCTCATGTTGGGAGCTGGCTGGGCACCGGCCCACACACCTGATTGCCCTATAACACCCCACCTCCTGGGAATCAGCTGGGCACTGGCACACAACCCCGATTGCTTTGAGGTTCTCCTCTCCCCTGGAGGTGGCTGGGCTGGGCACCAGGACACATGTCTAATTGTGGACCACCTTCATCTCCCCTGTAGTTGGCTGGGTGTCTGTCTGCCCACCAGATCAGCACCCATCGCAGTGTTCCTCTCACTTGAGTTGGCTGGAATCAAGCCCATTGCATCTTCTCTGGTTTTTCATCCAACAGTAAGATAACAGCTTCCCAAAGGTCTCTACCACTCTATGTACCACACTCCTCTTGCTCTCCTTTCACAGGTTAGTTTCTTAGAAACAATCACATGCAGTCCTTTTCCCCACTTAGTTTTCTCTTCTTCAATCTTCTGTGATTTTGAACTTGCTGATCCTTAGCCAACCACTCCGCTGAACCACTCTCCTAAGGATATTCCCAATTACCTCCAAATTCTTATATGAAATGGCAAATTTCATTTCTTTGTCATTCTTTATCTTTCCTATCTGATTTTCCAGCATCGTTTACAGATTTGATTATATTCTTCCCGCTTCTTTCATCTTGGCTTGCCCATATTTTCCTGGTTGTTTTCCCACTCAATTTTCATTCTTAAATTTCAGGGTCCTCTTCTGTTAACCCCTTACGTGTTGATGTTCCCCACATTTCAGTCTTCTTCCCACTTTACTTCTCATTCAACATATTCTATTCCAGGGACCACATACAAACCTATGGCTTCAAATGAATCAGTAGGCCAGTGACTCTCAACTTTTCACACCTAGCCCAGATCTCTCTACTGAGTCCCACATATGAAATTCTGACTGGACACTTATAGGTACCTCAAAATAAAGATATTTCCCCAAAGATCTGCTCCCCTCTTCTTTTTAGGATGAATATAACCACCAACTGTTCAGTATTCTCTAAGCCAGAATCTGAAAGTTTTCCTTGATAAATCCCTATCTATCATTCTTCAATACAATTAGTCACAAAGATACCTATATCCTACTTCCTAATTATGATTTCTCAATTTCACCCTGCCTCCCCATTCTTCTTAGGGGGCACTTTGGGGACTCTTTCAGGTACATGAATGTAGCCTCAGGCTCAGTACATGAATGTAGTACATGAATGTAGCCTCAGGCCCAGAGAGGTGCTTGTGTATGCCTAGGACAATGCTGGGTTGGATAAAAAAAGAAATTGAGATTCCTGATTCTGCCAATCTGGGAAAAGTAATAACATCTGCTTGACCACATTCATCCATTTCTTAATCCACACTCATGTGCAGAGCAGCCATCTAGAGCCTACATGTGTCCTACAACACACCCTTTTCTCACTCTGGTCACCTCTGCTGCCTCATCCTTCAAAACCCCCTCCTTTCACATTCTCCTCATAAGCACAGCAAACTTCAGTTATTCTCTAAGGCTTATCCCTGCATCTAGACTTGCATGTTCTTTCCACTTCCCAGCTGATTCTAGCTGACACTTTCATGACTCCAAGGTCTCAACTCAGTGGTCCATTCCTCAGGGAATCTACCCCAAAGGCCAGGTGGATGCCCCTCCTCAGACTTGCCCCATCCTAGCACATATCCTTGTGCTGCACTTGTTTCTTTGTCTACTTCTTCCATTAAACTGGTCCACTGTTAAGGCAGAGCATGGATGTGTTTTGATGGCTGTTTTACTTGCAGGAAGCAGCCTAGACCTTGGAAGAGAAGACCTTCACTAAGAGTTAAAAGAGAGAATGAGCAAACTATTGTAAGTAATACCAAACTATATAGGCTCTGAGAACCTCAAGGTTAATCAGATCTTCTGTACTCTGCCATGAAGCAGATCACAGTCTTTTGAGACTAGGTCATGATACATCCCCTCTCTGAGTTGGTAACTCTGTCAAGTCACAATAGTATGTGAAATGCATCCCTTAAAGTCTTCTGAAGCACTCTTAATCCTCTAATGCAGTGGGCAAAGCACTTCTGAGCACCCAGAATACCCCCTATTCTAAGTGTGGGATGATGTGTTGTCAGACATATGCATGAAGCTGGAAAATGACCATCAAAATTTATATCTTATTACCTGGAACAAGAGGAACAACACTGGAAAACAGACCACACTCATTATCTTGTGCTGTCCACAACCAGATGTATGTAAGGAGCTGCAGGGTGGGCTGGAGCTGGTGTGGCAGACCTGGGGCATAGGACTGACTGAAGAAAGGTGGCATCTGGACAGAAGGAGTGGAAAGAGGAGGCAGATCCAGGCAGAGGAAGCAGCATCAGTTAAGACAAAGCATGAGAATGAACAAGAGAGGAGCAACCTATCTGTTTAGAGTATTTGAGTTCCAGCCAGGATGCAGAGCATCCTAAAGACAGCTCTTGTCAATACAGGATGCTAATTATGCAAAATTGGATCCTTTATTAGCATTTCATGAGTTTGGGGTAAATAGCATGAGGGAGTGCCCATGTGTAATGTCATGGCTGGAGACAAGAACATGGACAGGGATCATGTTTCTTATAGCCTCCACCTGTCCTCATGGTACCATACATGCTGCCCGTGCCTCTGCTTTGCACAATCAACTCTGACCCTGGAGTGGTTCCTGGGTTCTTTAGCTGCCTCTAACAGTCTACTCTGCAGGAACCATAGACCTTTTGAAACAGCCCTGTTCCCCCCATGAAATCTTCATGCCTCTACATCCATTTTGCTCCACTACCAGACAACTAACACCACAATCTTTCTGGATCACTTAGGCATGTCCTGGGTAGAGATAACCCCCAAGAGTGGCCAGGGTACCAGAGAATTGGTGCCACAGACTACAGGTCAGGACAGGTTTTCAGAAAGTGAAGAGACCTCAGTTGGGTGAAGAACATGTGCCCCTGCTGCTTTCAGGGCATACACTAAGTCTAGGCTGAAGCTAACATAGCCAGAGAGTTGCCCAAGAGCAGTGGGTCATTGTGTCCACCCGAAATGTCAACAAAATTGTCAGATATCCTCATAGCAGACAAACATAAATGCTCAGATCGTGAGCAATTTCCTTCAGCTCACTGCTATACCTATTTAGGGTGTGTGTTAATTTTAATACAGACCTGTGGACAATAGGACTTTAACATTAAGGAATATTCTCCCATAAGCACCCTTTTATACAGGACCAAATTAGCAATCAAAAGGTCCACCAACAGTGACATGAGTTACTTTGTGTGGCTGACAATTTGATGATCCATGTACACATCTCTTCATTCATGTGAAAAATATTTGAGAACCAAGTCTGAGTCAGATGTTGTGACGTGCACCAAGGATAAACCTTGTCAGAGACACAGATCTTGCCCTCAGGGAGTTAGGTCATTAAGAGCAGATACTGGGTTTTTATAAATAAATAAAAAAACTGTTTTATATCTCTTTTTCTCTCTCATTCTCCAACACAACAAACAGAGATACACACTAACCTGCATGCATGCACACGACACAGGACATTCCCAGAATCACGTCTAAAAAATATTTGCCAAAATATTTTAATTCAAATAACATAATTAAATCACCTACAAAAGCAATATAAGGATCTCCAAAAATTTGTCCTTCCAATAAGGTGGGAAAAACTGCCCATATCAACAGATTGGGAAATCTGGAAATGATCTAAATAAGTATAATGACCAGGATGTGCTTAATGAAGAATACATTAAATTTCTTTAAGAGAGTGTCACAGCACACAGCATCAAAGCAAATACAACATCATATTTAAGAGATTATACAGCATGACCAATTAGGATTTATTGAAGAATTTAGGAGTCATTCAATATAAAAATAAATCAATAAAAACTACTATAAAACTAGATTGATTATAATGGTATTGGTGAAACAACAGAGAAGCTGACAATTGGAAGAGAATAGAGAGATAAGAAGAATATCCACATGAATATAGTCAACAGTCAACTAATTTTTGACAAAGGAACAAAGGCAATTTGAGGAACTAAGGAGAGTCTTCCCAATAAATGCTGCTGGAAAAATTGGACAACAAAATGCTGAAAAAAGAATCTAGATATAGATTTTATTCCATTCACAAATATTAACTAAAACAGGATCTTAAACCTAAGATAAATCACAAACATACACAAATCTAGAAGGTTAAACTTAGAAAATATAGAAGACCTTGTGGTTTCATGACTTTTTATATGCAAAAACAAAAAGATGATTTGTGAAAGAAAAAATATAAGCTGGACTTCCTTAAATATTTAAAAAATGTTCTACAAAAGACATAATTGAGAAAATGGAAATAGAAGGTACACTTTAGAAGGAAATATATGCAAAACACTTACCTGATATAGGATTTACCTGCAAAATACACAAGGAACACTTAAAACTCAACAATCAGAAAACAACCCAATTCAAAAATCAACCTAAGATCTCAATAGTCAACTCACCTAAAAAAGCACACAGATGATAAATAAAAATATTAAAATATTCTCAACATTATAGGTCATAAGGATATGCAAATTTAAAAAACAGAGAGATACCACTACACACATATTTGAATTGCTAAATCCCCAAAGCTGACAACTCCAAATGCTGCTGAGGATGGGGAGCAACAGGAGCTCTCACTGACTGCTGGCTGGAATGCAAAATGTTACAGCCACTTTGAAAGACAGATGGACAGGTTCTCAAACAGCTAAAGATAGGCGTCCCACACAATCTAACACTTGTGCTACAAAGTATTTGCCCAAATGATTTGAAAACATATGTCAACAAAATACTCATACAAGAGTTTTATAGAAGTTAATTCATACTTGTCAAATATTGGAAGTAACCAATATGACCTTCATTAGGTGCCTGTATAAACAATCTGTGGTACATTCATACAATGGAGTGTTATTCAAAGATCAGAAGAAATGAGCTATCAAGCCATGAAAAAAACCATGGAGAAACACTAAATACATATTGCACAGTGAAAGACACCAGTCTAGAAAAGACCACATTCTGTCTAAATCCTACTATCAGATATTCTGGCAAAGGCAATACTATAGAATCAGTAAAAAGTTCAGTGTTTAACAGGGTTTCTGGGAACAGAGGGAAGGATGAATTGGCGGAACACTGGCATTTTTAGGTAAGTGATCTATTTTGTATGAAACTATGTTGTACACATGACCTTACACATTTGTCAAAACCCAAAGAACTATACAACACAAAGAGTAAACTCTAAGGTAAACTCTGGACTTTAGCTGATTAAAATGCATCAATTTTGTTTCATTAAGTCCAGGAAAATTCACACTAATGCAGGATGTTAATAAAAGAAGAACTGTAGAAAGAGGGTGTAGAGAGGGGATATCAGAAGTAACTGTACATTCTGTACAATTATTCCTTAAAACTAAAAGTGTCCTGAACAAAAAGTCTATTGTCATAAGCTACATAAAAAAACAGGTTTTCTAGGGGCTGGAGTGGGTATAGGGAATGGAAAATTAATGCTTAATTGATACAGAGCTTCTATTTGGGATGACAGAAAATTTTGGTAGTGGATGATAGTGACAACATTGTGAGTATAATTAACACCACTGAATTGTATATTTGAAAGTGGCTAATATGGAAAATTTTATGTGGTACCAGAATACAATTGTTTAAAATCATAGATTTGTACAACACAAACAGTGAACCCATATGTTAACATTGGAGTAAAGTTAACCATAAAATTTTTATAAATCTATTTCATAATTTTAACAAAATACCACATTAATGCAAATTGTTAACAGGGAAAAATGAGTGTGTGAAAGGGGTATGGGAACTCTGCACATAAGCATGATTTTTCTGTAAATATAAAGCTTTTCTAATAAAGATAATTTAAAAATAAAATCTATTTTAAAAAGTAAAGTCAAATGAACATTAATTAAACAAAAAAACTTTATGTGTTGATGTCTATTATTACTAGAAAATCATTTGACAAAATCTAATAGTCTTTCATTATTAAAAACAAAAAAGCAATCAAACAAAACTAAGAATATATAGTATCATACTGAATATCACACACCTTTGACAAGAACTATAAACTGGGCCTTTGTTTAATGTTTCATTAATATTAAAATGGGGGAAATGTGTATCATAGAATCAAAGAAAGCTGGATTTCCAGATTGACAAATTTTGTGTAAAGTACTGCTATACTGGATTTTATCTTCCAATAAAGCAAATAGAAAACTGATGTTTTAGATGTTATATGATTCATGAAGAATCTGTTTTTCCATTTTGATTCAGTTCACACAAGACAAAGACCATTTTCAACAAAAGGGACTATGTCTAACATCAATTAGTCTTCAGAAATTTTATCAGCAAATATAGTTTGATAGGAAGCATGAAGTGCATTTTACGATTTTAGAGACAGTAGGTTACAATATTCTTTAAATTGCAACAATATATTTTGCTAAACAGACACAACAATCTGTGTAGATTTTTAATGAGCCATTAGTTGCAAAATGATAAGGTGATGTACATATGTTCTAGCTCACAGAAGGACACTTGCATCTGTATCATCAACAACAATTCTCATCCACCTCTGTGTTCAGTGTTATTTATCCCTAGATAATTCTCTAGCTTTCTTTCAATTGACATTTGCCTCCCTAGACTACCATTTCCAGGAAGTTTCCCATTTATAAACCAGCTGCTACTCACTATAATGCATTACCATCAACTCTACACATTTCCACAGTTTTACCTTAAGTTAATTAAAACTTCTACATACATTAAACATAAGTAGTCCTTCTCAGCCCTCCTTTCATCTCCTAATAACCTACACTCTTGTTTTTAACTCCATGCATTTATTCTTCATATTTAGTTCATATAAATGAAACCATGCAATATTTGTCCTTTTGTGCCTGGCTTACTTCACTTAGAATAATGTCTTCAAGATTCATCCATGTTATATGTGTCCCAAATTCATTTCTTCTTACTGTAGCATAGTATTCAATCATATCTATATAATGCATTTTGTTTATCCATTCATTGGTTGATGGACACTTCGGTTGCTTTCCATCTTTTGGCAATTGTGAATAATGCCACTATGAACATCAGTTTGCAGATGTCTGTTCATGTCACAGTTTTCAGTTCTTCTCGATATATTCCTAATACAAAAATTGCTGAATCATATGGACCTATGGACTATGGTTAGCAGCAATTCTATAATATTGATGCATCTATGCCAAAGATGTGCTATGTTGATAAAAGGGGAGTATGGAAAAACTATGCCAAATGCATGCTATGGACCATGGTTGGTGGTAACAGTCTGAATATATTATCTCATAATCTGTAACAAATGTTCCACCATGGTGTGGTGTGTTGGTGAAGGGGTGTTATATGGGAATTCTCCACATGAGCCTGATTGTTTCATAAGTTCAGAACTTCTATAATGAAACTATATCTTAAAAAATAACAGGGTGGGGTGGGGAGAAAATACTCCAAATGTAAGACATGGACTATAGTTAATAATAAGATTTTGATGATATTCTTCATAATTTGTAACAAATGTTTCACAAACAATGCAATATATTTGTGATGGGGTGATGTATGGGACCGCTGTATGATGGCATGCATGTTTGTTTTCTAAGCTCATAACTTTTCCTATACACTTATTGTTTAGGTATGTTCATGTATGAATAGTATACTTCAATAAAATTTAAAACAATAAAAAAAATAAATGAAGCACAATTAGAAAACAAAAAAGATAAGGGGAAAGGCTGAGAAGGTCTGAAAATTAGAGAATGGAGCTTGCACTTGATCCATTAAGAAAAGTTCAAGCTACCAACAAAAGACTTTTGGGCTAAAAGGAAATTCCCAATGAGTAAAAGGTCCATATTGAACAGGACAGGGACAGAATGAAGAAGGAAGAAACTTGAAAGCCAAAAATCACTTAATTACTTTTGTTAATGTATAGTGGTAATGGTAACACAGCATTGTGAATATAGCTAACACCTATGAATAATATATCTGAATGTAGATCAAAGGGGAAATTTTGGATGCTATATATGTTGCTAGAATAAAAATTAAAGGTAAACAACCATAAGATTATACAATACAGGGAACCCTAAAGGAAACTATGGAGTATAATTAATAGTGCAATTAATTTGCTCACAATTGCTAAAAGATGGAAACACCCTAAGTGTCTGTCAACTGATGAATGGATAAACAAAACATCATATATGCATACAATGGGATATTATTCAGCTGTAAGAAGAATTCAATTGGGGAAGTACATGAAAATGTGGAGGAATATTGAGGATATTAGGTTGAGTGAAATAACCAGACAGAAAAGGACAAATATTTTGTGATCTCACTGATATGATCTAAATAAAATCAGGAAACTTACAGAGTTGGACCATAAAGTGTAGGTTGGTGGGAGATGGAATGTGGAATGAAAAGGGAAGATGATGCTGAATGAATGTAGAATGTTGAATCAGGTAAAACATAAATTTGTGGTAATGTTTGGATTTGATGGCAACACATTATAATGAATTTAACAAACATTGTTGATTTATCTATGTGAATGTAGCTGAAACAAGTAGCCTTGGGAAATGTTAGTTGGAGGACAGCCGGAAGACAATATTGGGAATGTATAACTATTTTGGCAGGAGATGAGGATTGTGGTTAATAATATAAACTCAGGAATGCACTTCTACAGATTGTTAAGAATGTTCTGATACAATGGAAAATATGAATAATGTGATTTATGGACTATAGTTAAGAACACTATTGTAATGATTTTGTAGCAAAATCAAAGTTGATATTATAATTAATGCTAAAGGTAAAAAAATATAGAGCTTGGTTTTGTGAGATATTAATATAATTAAGCTTTTTTTTTCATTAATAAGTTATGACTATGTCATTAAACTAATCTGTGTTCATCTGTGTATCTTTCTGAACACTAGAGGAACAGCTGAGAGAATAGTTGGAATTAGATGAGATCAAAGTGCCTGGAAAGACCTTTTTTTTTAATTTTAGGGGAAAGCGCAAACGCACTCCCCCACTACCACAAATTATGCAGTCGAATTTCCCACATTTGGGGAAATCGCAGGGGTCAGCACATCCGGAGTGCAATGGATAAGTCTCATCCTGGGAAAACCACCTTCGTGATCATGGTATCTCCCCCGCCAGGTAAGTATGGAAAGAACTTTTTAAGAGGAATGTTTCCATAACTTGTTAAGCTGTATTTTTCTTTTCTTTTATTTTTTTTGAAATAAAAGTTATTAAAAATAATACAATTATATTATTTTCTCATAGATTGTAACAAAGGTACCATACTAAAGCAAAATGTTAAATGGGGGTGGGTAAATGGGAACATTTTCTGCATGACCTTTCTGGAAATCATAACCTCTCCATTTAAAAAAAAATGTTTAAAGCAAAAGAAAAAAATCTCTTATTACATACCTGGGGGCAATGAAGTGATAGCAAGAACTGAAAAAAGGAAAAACTTTGCAGAATTCAAGTAAATGCCTACATTCAAGGTGGGAACAAGGTGAAAGATGACAATGAGCTTCCAATCCAAGGTGAAACTTCAAGATAAGTCCCAAAAGGGCAGTTGGTTTCACGGGATGAGAATAAATTACATTTTAGACAGATTACATCAGACCTAAAGAAAGGACACTCATATAAAGCTACCAAAGGAAAAAGGTACATTGTGGAGTCAAACAAATTGATGAAAAGCTAATGCCTAAGTTATTGATTTGGGGGTAACTGTATAAAAAGCAAATATAAATGCAGATAAGTAAAAGAGATCTCAAAAAGGAAAAAGCTTTGAGGGGGAAAGAAAGTAAAAGTAAAAAGACTTAACCACTAATATCAAACTGAGAATATGAAGGAAGTATAAAGGTGGGAGAAATAAGATCCCAAGAAGATCTGAACCATGGGGCTACATAAATCAAGAAAGAGGAAAATTAAGGAAGAATATATGTCATAGCAATTGAAGTGACTTTTTATGACTTTGAAAGTCTGAATTAATATTTGGGAAAATAATATGGTAGTGTATCAAGAAAACCATATTTTGTATCAGTGTTTTGACTCTTCTTAATCCATTAGAACTACAAAATATTTTCACCAAAAAAAATAAAAAATAAAATACTAAGACATAGATGGATGACCAAACTTCCAAGTGCATTAAGAAAGATTTATGGGATCATATCAAGGCTCAATATTGCAGCCTAAGGATACTTAGGTATTCTACCACAATTTTTCCAATATTAATATTCCAAGTACTATTCACTCTGGGCATCCAAAAACCAACTACAAAAATCCCATTGCTTAGAAAGGAGAAGAGAATTGTGGTCCTTCAAGTATAACACAAAAAGTATGCCATAATGAAAAGTATCATGAACTCAGAATTAAAAGCATTTGGCACAGATATAAAATTTTTCTTTGCTAAATAAGCACATTCTTCCAAGACAATACAGGTTAAAAACTATTAACAAGACATTTCTAGAATTACAGAAAGGGAAAACTCCATGAATCTAAATTAATTCATCCATGAACTGTGCAAATGAGAAAACTGAGGCCCTAATCATTAAATCAAGTCAAATATTAATTGTACTTTTGAGAAAACTTTCAGTTAAACCCAATGTCTTTTAAGTGTTCTACTACATTTATTCTATATATATTTATTTACAATTCCTATTTATTCAAACTAATCTCAAAGGAAGCTCTAGTTAAATGTATTTTGTTGGACTGGTTTGAATTTAGATAAAGGAAGGACTATACTTGAAAGTTGCAACCTATTAAAATATGTAACGCAAAACTTTTATTAATTCTGAAGGCTTCTATTGCCAATAAGCCTGAAAAGACAGATTTCATTGTGTTCTAGAAACAATTAGATTGCCAGAATAACTAATTTTCTAAAAAGCTAGAATATAAAATATAAATTCCACCTGGGAAGATACCATCCATTAAGACAATTTTGGAGAATGGGGCAACATTAAAATTTTAGTAAGCAACAGCCTTGAAAGAAAGGATAGGTTATGTAATCCTTAAGATTTCTTTGTCACATTACAAAGAATTTGAAATAAAATAAAATAAAATAAAAAAAACCCATACTAAAATCTGCATTGGAAACAATAGTTTATCTCAACAGTAGGAAGAATTTGATTACTATAAAATCTTGAAACAAAATCAACAATACTTATTACCACTAAATCTCCACCATTAAAAGAATCAGTATCAGTATTTAAATAATAATCCCTCTTCCAAAAACCCTTGGAACTGTATTTTGGAATTTAAAATTTGTTAGATTATATAAAGTTAAATATCCCAGTTTTTTATGGTAATATACTACTTATCCTATTGATATCTGCAGGGTATACAGTAGTGCTGTAAATTTAAACACATTAATAGCTCTTTTATAAAACATAAAAATATCCAGTTCACATTAGGTTTTACTAATAAATGAGTCAGTAAGGTTTTGCTTCTAAATAATTATTAAAAAACATATTTGCTACAGTGATATGGATTTCAGAATTGCAGATAAGGAACAGTGGACCTGTTTTAATGGTATGATGAATATGTCTTAATTTTTAAAAAAACTTTGGGATACACCTAGA
>JAQZBX010007776.1:0-49648 GCA_029593785.1 Cabassous unicinctus | reverse complement strand
TTTGATTTCTTTTAGCAATGCATTGCAGTGTTCTGAGTACAGGTCCTTTATGCTCTTGGTTAAGTTAATTCCTATATATTTGATTCTTTTAGACACTATTATAAATGAAATTATTTTCCTGACTTCCTCCTCATATTGCTCATTTATAGATATAGAAACACTACAGATTTTTACATATTAATCTTGTATCCTGCCACTCTGCTGAAATTGTTTATTAGCTCTAGTGGCTTTGTTGTAGATTTTTCAGGACTCTAGGTATAGGATCGCATCATCTGTGAATAGCGAAAGTTTTGCTTCTTCTTTTCCAATTTAGATGCCTTTTATTTCTTTTTCTTGTCTGACTGCTCCAGCTAGAACTTCTAGCACTATATTGAACAACAATGGTGACAGTGGGCATCACTGTCTTGTTCTCAGTCTCAGTGGGAAAGTTTTCAGTCTTTCACCAATGAGCACAATGTTTGTTGTGTTTTTCATATATGCCCTTTATCATGTTGAGAAAGTTTCCTTCAATTCCTATCTTTTGGAGTGTTTTTATCAAGAAAGGATGCTGTATTGTGTCAAATGCCTTTTTGCATCAATTGAGATGATCATGTGATTTTTCTTCTTCAATTTTAATGTGATGTATTGTACTGATTGATTTTCTTGTGTTGAACCACCCTGGTATGCCTGGGATAAAATCCACTTGATCATGATGAATAATTCTTTTAATGTGTTCTTGGATTCTACTAGTGAGTATTTTGTTGAGGATTTTTACATCTATATTCATTAGGGAAATAGGTCTGTAACTTGCTTTTTTGTAATATCTTTATATGACTTTGGTATTAGGGTGATATTGACTTTGGAGAATGAGTTTGGTAGCATTCCTTCCTTTTCAGTTTTTTGGAAGAGATTTGGAAAGATTGGTATTAAATTTTCCTTGACTGTTTGTTAGAATTCACTTGTGAAGCCATCTGGTCCAGAGCTTTTCGTTTTGAGGAGGTTTTTGATAACTGTTTTAATCTCTTTACTTGTGATTTGTTTATTGAGTTCTTTATATCTTCAAGAGTCAGTGTAGGTTGTTCACATGTTCCTAGGAATTTGTCCATTTCATCTATATTGTCTAGTTTGTTGACATACAGTTGTTTATTGTATCCTTTTATGATCTTTTCTATTTCTGTAGGATCAGTAGTAATGCCCTCCCCACCCCGGCCTCATTTCTGATTTTATTTGCATCTTCTCTTGCTTTGGGAATAGTTTGTTCTTTTTCTAGTTCCTCCAGCTGTGTATTTAGGTCATTGATTTTAGCTCTTTCTTCTTTTTTAATGTAGGCATTGAGGGCTATAAATTTCACTCTCAGTACTACCTTTGCTGCATCCCATAGGTTCTGATATGTTGTGTTCTTGTTTTCATTCACCTCAAGATATTTACTGATATTTCTTGCAATTTCTTCTTTGAACCTCTGATTATTTAAGAGTGTGCTATTTAATCTTCATATATTTGTTAATTTTCTTTTTTTCTACCTGTTGATTTCCAGCTTCATTTGAATATGATCAGAGAAAATGCTTTGGATAAGTTCAATCTTTTTTAATTTATTGAGATTTGTTTTTTGACCCAACATATGGTCTATACTGGAGAAAGAACATGAGCACTTGAGAAGAATATATATCTTGCTCTTTTGGGATACACTTTTCTGTATATGTCTGTTAGGTTTAGTTCATTTATCATATTATTCAAATTCTCTGTTTCTTTACTGATCTTCTGCTCAGATGTTCTGTCCAATGATGAAGGTGGTATATTGAAGTCTCCAACTATTATTGTAGAGACATCCATTTCTCCCTTCAGTTTTGCCAGTGTGTACTTCATGCAATTTGGAGCATCCTGGTTAGGTGCATATACATTTATGATTGTTATTTATTCCTGGTGAATTGCCCCTTTTGAATATATAATGTCTTCTTTGTCTCTAATAAAAATTTTTCTTTTAAGGTCATTACATCTGATATAAGTGTAGCTACTCCAGCATTTTAAAAATGTTTTTGGGTTATTACATGCATGGAATATCATTTTCCAATCTTTCACTTTCACTCTATTTGTATTCTTGTGTTGAAGTTGAGTCTCTTGTGGACAACATAGAGATGGCTCATATTTTCTTATCCACGCTGCCATTCTGTGTCTTTGGATGGGGGAGTTTAATCCATTAACATTCAGTGCTATTACTGTGAAGGCAGTTCTGACTTCACCCATTTTGGCCTTTGGGTTTTATCTGTCATATCTTATTTTCAACACTCATTTTACACTTTTAGCTAGTTTTACTGTTGAAATTTTCATTTCCAGACTCTCTTCCAATCCTCTTTTTCCTGGCTTTTCTTTTCAGACTGTAACACTCCCTTTAGCATTTCCTGTGTGGCCAGTCTCTTGGTTACAAACTCTCTCAGTTTCTGTTTATCTGTGAATATTCTAAACTTGCCCTCATCTTTGAAAGACAGTCTTGTTGGATACAGAGTTCTTGGCTGACATTTTTTCTCTTTCAGTACCTTAAATACATCATACCACTTTCTTTTCTCCTCCGTGATTTCTGATGAGAGGTCAACACTTAATCTTATTGGGTTCCCTTGTATATGGTGCTTTGCTTTTTCTTGCTGCTTGCAAAATTCTTTCTTTATTTTTGGTTTTTGGCATTCTGATTAGCATGTGTTTCAGAGTAGGTGTATTCAGATTTATTTGGATTGGAGTACATTGAGCTTCTTGGACATGGATATCTAAGTCCTTCAATAGAGTTGGGAAATTTTCTACCATTATTTCCTCAAATATTCCTTCTGCTCCTTTTCCCTTCTCTTTTCCTTCTGGGATTACCCATGACACATATTTTTGCTCATGTCTTGCTGTAATTTAATTCCCTGAGACACTGTTCAATTTCCTCCGTTCTTTCCTTGATGTGCTCTTGTGTGTGATTGCTTTCAGAGGTCGTTTTACAAAGCTCACTGATCCTTTCTTCTTCCTCTTCAAATCTGCTGTTTATGCCTCCAGTGTTTTTTTATTTTATTTATTGTGCCTTTCATTCCCATAAGAGCTGCTATTTTTCTATGTATGCTTTCAAATTCTTCTTTGTGCTCACCCAGTGTCTTCTTAATGTCCTTAATCTTTTTAGCCATCTCATTGAATTTATTAAGGAAATTTGTTTGAACATCTGTGATTAGTTGTCTCAACTCCTTTGTCATCTGGAGGTTTAGTTTGTACCTTTGACTGGGCCATATCTTCCTGTTTCTTGGTATGGGTTGCAATTTTTTGTTGGCATCTGATTTACTTTTGATGTATTTATTCTGGCTCTGTTTCTTACTTTAGTCTAAGGCTTTCTATTTGATTGGCTTTCTGCTACAGCTCCTCTTTGATACTTGGTTCAACTTATTTTGGAGATTTATAATGACTCATGTTTAGCCAATCTGATTTTTTCAGCCCTTTTTCATATGTTTCTTGCCCTTTCTCCATTGCTGGGAGCAGAGTAGGAGCCAAGAGTGCAGTTGGTACTGTAAGCCATGGAGACTGAAGCTGCCTGCATTGCCCCAGGAAACGATAAAGCTTCTCCCACCTTTCTCACCTGCTGGGGTGGGGACAAAGCCACAGCTGTGTGTGATAATACCAGCCATGTGGCCAAAACTGTCTGCAGTTTCCCAGAGAGACTGATGAAGCTCCATACACCTTCCTACCCAGCCTGGGGCTGGGATGGAGCCACAGGTGTTGGCAGTAAACTAAGTCACGTGGACAAAACTGATGCAGTTGCCCAGATAGACTGATGAAGCACCAGCTCCCCGTTCTCCTGCTGCAGGCAGGAATGGAGCCACAGGTGCCCAACAATCTAGTTCATGTGGGCCAAAAGTGACTGCTGTTGCCCAGAAAGGCTGGTGTAGGTCTCCCAGCTTCCTCCCTGCCAGAGATGGGGCTGGAGCCCAAGCTAGGAGAGCAATCTGAACAGGGTGGAATGAAACCGGTTCTTATTGTCACTGTGATTTTCAATCAGCCCCGCTTCCCCTCATGCCGGGGGCAGAGTTAAAATGGTGGCTACCAGCTTCTTTCTGACTTGAACAAGTTCAGACTTTAGCTGTTCTTAGAAATGGAATTTAGGCAGCCAAAGTTACTAATCAGTAGCTGAGGTTAGAGCCTAGCTGTCTTTTTCTTCCCGTTTTTGGGAAAGGAGCTTTCAGCTCCAGCCAGGGAAAAGCTCCTGAGACACCTTGCCCACCAGTGGGGGATAAGCATCAGCCTCGAGGTGTGGAGTGTTCTACTCTTGAATCTTCCCTGCAGATGGGCAGTCTCTCCTTCCATTCTTCCAAGGATGTTGCAGGATGCTCTTCTGGGTTCCTGGCCCCCCAAACAGGTGCTTTAGACGGCTCTGGGTAATTGTTAATTGCCCTATAGGACAAGCTGACTCTTGGAGCTCCTCACTCTGCCAGTATTTTGCCCCTCCTACCATAAGGTTTATATATATATTTTACATGTGCATCTCGGTTGTTTCCCCCCCGTCCCATATAGCTCCCTCATCTGTTTGTTCATTGTTTTTTGTTTGTGCTTATTGTTTGTGCTTGTTGTCTGCTCATTGTTTTTGTTTGATGTCTTCTTGTTGTCTGCTCATTGTTTATCTGTCTTCTTTAGGAGACCAGGAACCAAACCCAGGACCTCCCATGTGAGAGGCGGGAGGTCAACTGCTTGAGCCACATCTGCTCCCTATGAGGTTTTATATGTCTTTCTATATACACATGCACATAGAGAATATTTTCTACCAGTCTGTTACTCGTCTTTAGCTTTGTTTATGATTTTTTTAATGTGGAATATTGTAAAAATTATGAAAAGACAAACTTTGTAGTGTGAAAATATTCAGTGAAAGCATTAATCTTGATAGAAACACAACATATGAGAAGCCCAAAGTCCTTTTAAAAACATTTATTTACAATCTTTAGTGGTGATATTCAAAGTTTCAGAAAGTACTCTTGTAAATATAAAAGAATGCACACACTCAAACAGTCCCTCTCCCAAGATTGCAATCTTTACAACCACTTCTTAGGTAGGTATTAACATTTTCCCTATGTGGATAGAAAATATCATGCTCAAAGAATGTGGAGTAATTGGCACAGGGTCACATTTTTCCAAATCTTGTCTTTTACCTTTCATCAAGTCTCTGATTCCCCAATATTTCTTATTAAATTGTCATTGCCGTAGTCATGCTTTGTTATTTTCAAGTTTACAATCCTAACTGAAGTTGAATAGATTTTTATGGGAAAATCCTATCTATTTCAAGTGCCCACTTAAGAGACGATTTAGGGCTGGAGACAAGTATCGCAGATGGACAGATAGAGAGTGAGCCTTGCGGCTGTGCTCCAGGAGCCATAGGGAAAGTCCAAGGCTCTGGATGGAGTGTACGGTGCGAGAGAAAAACTGTAGAGAGAGGCCAAGGCAGTGCAGCTGGTGTCTGAGGCATGTGCACAGCTCTCGCTAGCAGCAGAGGGAAATTGATTGGGAGTATGGAGGTGAACTTTATGTGCATTGATGCATGGCCAGATGAAGATAGCTTGACCTCAAATAGGAGAATGGGAAAGAATTGAAAGCTGGGGCATGGACGTGTTTGAACACCCATATTTATAGTGGATTATCACAAGAAGCAAAAGGTAGAAGCAAACCGAGTGTCCCTCAACAGATGAATGGATAAGCAAAAGGTGGTATGTAGGTAAAATGAATACTACTCAGCCATAAAAAGGAATGAAGTTCTGATACATGCTAAAATATGAGTGAACCATGAAATAAGTGAAATAAGTTGAGTGAAATAAGAGAGATACAAAAGGGTAGATATTGTATAATCTCATGAAATAATCATGATAATAAATTCACGGAGATAAAGTAGAGGGCAAGTTACTGGAAATGGGAGGGGGCATAGAGAATGGGAAACCAATGTTTAATTGGTACAGACTTTCTGTTTGGGGTGATGGAAATGTTTTGCTAATGGATGATGGTGATGGTAGCACATTATAAATGTAATTATTGCCACTAAATTGTATGCTTGTACATTGTTAAAATGGGAAATTACAGGTTGTATATATGTTACCACAATTTAAAAATACACAAGTATGTACATTTCTATATTTATATTATGTATATATATAGTGGTGTGCTTTCAATATCTTTACACAGAGAGCTGTCTCGATAATATTTTAATCCCTGTTTATATCCCGTGGTATGATATGGATGGACTTTAATTTACATAACCAGCTGTTTCTGATCTTTTCTTAGCAAACAATATCAAAATGAAGGGGAAAAAACCCTTTTTGTTTGTGCCATGACGCACGCAGGAAATGAGCGTCTTTGTAGGGGCTGGGGGTGAAGGAGGTGCTGCTCGTGGCTGGGATGGTGCTTTGGGGCTTGGGCTCCTGCAGGCTGGCCTAAGGGCTGGCAGCTCACCACTGAGTGTAATGTTAAGTTTTTTTCTCTGCAATCGTGGGGTTCTCCTATCCCCTTCATAACCCCATGTGATACCCCGATAGTCTGCAAGCTGGGGCTGTGAGAGACCCCGTGGTCCTTGGTACCCCCCGTCTTTTTGTATCATGATGACCTACCTTCTTTACCACCGTATGTGCTTGGTGGACAGGATTTCGATCTAATTCTCTGAGTATGTGCTGGTAATGGTATGGTCAGGAGGAGGTAACAGGCAAAAGAGGATGCAGATGAGAAAAGTGGCCTGGAGCCATTCCTGGTTCTGACCTTAGAAGATGTACGCATCTGCTGCGTCCCTGCAACTCCCTCCTAAAGGAGTGGATTTCAGGATTCCTGTGATGCTCCACTAGCCAGGCGAGATCGTGGCCCCACAAGGAGAGCACTGCTCCTATTTACACACAGGGCTGCACTCCACACAGAGTATAGTAGGCTTGGCTCCGGGCGGATTTCAAAGGAGCTGGAGGTGGTTGTGCTGCCTGTGGCTTGCCCTTATCATTCTAGCACTAGCATTCACGTGCTGCCATTGCTCCTGAAGCCACACCCCCCCCAGCCACCAGGCTCCTTCTTTGAAGATGCCCACACGCTCAAGGCTCCCCTCTGCTTCCCACTGGACACGCCGCTTCTTTCTTTCTAACTGGCCACAGCGCAGAGGGAGCTTCCCTGAAGTAGGAGCTCCAGCGTACCTTGCCTAGACTTCTAGGAACACTTGCATCAGTAGCGGGACCGAGGCGTCCTGGGGAAATCTCGGGCCGGGTGGCAGAGTGAAGTTTCAGCCAGTGTGGAGAGACATCTCCCAGCCTCCGGACAGCTTTCCTGCCCCCTCTAAATTGGTCAAAACCGATGGCCCTGTGGTCCCTACTTCCGTCTGCGTCTTGACTCAGCAGCGAGGAGAGAAACCAATATTGACGTTATACATATTATGCTAAGACAACTAACATGCTTTCAAGGGGACATTTTCCAATCTCTGAATTATGCTGGCTGTTTTTTTATCACCTCTAGTTATTACTGAGTTTTTATCATTTCATTTTAAATTAGCTTCTTGACAAAAGAATAAGCAGAAAATAAAGTACAATACTGTGAACGCTGCTGCTAACAGAAACTCAAGGAAACATTCAGTAGCAGGACGTTTATGACAAAATACATTTTTATTATTTACATATTTAAACTATATGAATTATCTGAGTCTTCCATTTGTATGGATAATTCATAATTATTTTCAAGTTGCTCTTTGAATATTAAATCTAATCTTTTGTGACCTAAATGATCTCAGGATGTGTATGAGGCATCATAGCAATGACATAATAAAGTTGGACCATTTGTATATACAAAAAAGCTAGAATTACCAGTGAGAATTATAACATAGTTTCAAGAATGTGTTACCAATGTGTGAGGCCAAATTTTATTGACAGACCTAGAGAACAGTTACAATAACAATGTAAGTGTATATAATGAAAACATTGGCTTTCTCTGAAAATAGGGAGCATGTGTAAAACATATGTATATGGTAAATGCACAAGAAATATTAGGGGAATTGTTTTTACTAGAAATATTAAAATAAATAATTTTTTTGATTCCTGTAGTCTGCAGAAGGTCCGTGGATTCAGACATATTGTTCATATAAAACTGGTTCTTTTTGTAACCTTAAAAACCTACCATTCCAGTAAAGATTGTTTTCCATTTAGTTGAAATGAATTTTGTTACTCTGCCTTTTTTCGATTCCTAAAATAAGGCCACTCTCTACAATGAATCATTATAGAACACCTGGCACTTACTTTTTCCAAGCCACTTTCAAAAATATTATCTCATTTTATACATTTATGCATGAGATGCATAGTAGGGTATGTTCTATCATCTTACAGGTGGGAAATTAATGCCCAAAGCGGTTATGTGCCTGGAGAACTAAAATCAGTGTTTTTCTCTCTTCTTACTGAGCGAATTCCCCCCTGGGCTAGATTGTTTTCTGGAATAACATTTCATTATTTTTTGTATATTTAATATGATTCAAATGGTGGTTTTGCTATGAGTAGGCAACCGTTAAAATATGTTAGATTTTATTTAATTGCCTCTTTCTCTCTTCTTGCAGTTCTCCTGCATGTCCCTTATACTTACATTTGCCTCAAACATCCATTAGGTAGATAAGATCTCCATGTCATTCTACACCTTTACGTTTTCTTATCCTTTGTTTCCTTCTTTTGCTTTACTATTTTTAACATCAGCAAAATCAACTATCTTAGCCTTAGTTGATTTCTTATTTTTTCACACAAAAATGTAAATGTTTACATAAACATGGGCTATCACATGGTTTTGATTAGAGATAATATTTAGTCACACTTTGGAAAATAAAGATAAATGTTTTATTGGGGCACGCATACTAGAAACTTGAGATGCTAGGCAGACAATGTGCTTAGGAGAGAAATATGATATTGTTACAAATCAGACAAATAATTCTATAAGTAAGTGGCTCCTCGGAATCACTGACCATTTTAAAATGGCATATGTAGACTCATTCATAATAGAAAACACACATTCGTGATAGAATATCTTGAGATGTAAATGCGTGCTATGTGCTCCTCTGCTCTTTACCAACCTCCGCAATGAGGACAGTATCATTTCTAGCCGAAACTGGTCTCCCTGACTCCATTATTTCTTCTCTCTAGAGCAGGGGCTCTTAACCTTCTGTGCTCCATGGACCCCTTTGCCAGTCAGGTGAAGACCACGGACCCCTTACTAAGTCCACACTACACTGTTTGCTATTTAATAAATATATCACACCTGCACCATCATGTCCCTACAAGAATAATGTTTGTTTTTAAATTTCAATTCAAGCTCATGGACTCCTGGTTAAGACCCCCTGCCCTAAAACATTCTCCTACATTAGCCAGGATGACCTTTCTAAACAAAAATGTGAACCCATCCTTCTCCGGTAGTGATACAGCTTTCCCAAGCTCCATATTGATTGTGCTCGACAGGATTTTGAATCTATGTTGATGCCATCCTGACCAATGGCTGCCCTGCCTGGAGCCCAGTTCCAGGACCTTACACCTAGTTAGCACGTACTTAGACGTCACTTAATTTCTGACACTTGCTCTGAGAAACACAGGTTGGATAAAGTGTGCCAGTAACATCCTGGGTAAATCCCTATTTTATAGTTTATCTCATTAACCGGAAGTAATGGCTTCTCTCTGTTTCTACTTGACCATAAGTTCCTTATAAAGAGAGAATGACTGTTGTTTATCAATATCTCAGGATCTAAACTACGTGCTCAATAAATATTGGATAAATAAATGAATGACTGAAGTTACAATTTATCCCACCACTATACGAGCTATGACTATCTTGGCAAATACAATTTCTGTCAGCATTTTGGATATTGCATTTAGCAAATGTAGAAGGTCACTTCTGTCCAGTTAAATTTGTATGTATTTATGCCAATTAACTTGTCTGTTTAGTTTTTACCAATTCTGAACTTTAGATATACTTTACATTTCCAGAGTTATTTCAGTTTTGATTATGACATGATACTGAATCCAGAGGAAATAATACATGAATTAATAATACAATACAGCACAAGAACATGAGCCAACATATTTTAAAACAGGCATTTATGGCTTAATAATAGTATTCCTGATAAGCTTTCTGTCGGAGATAGAATGGATCTAGTAAAATAATATTCCTGCTTTATATAAAAGCATTGATAAAAGTTTTCCATGACAGCTGATAAATTTGAGCTTCTTACAAAACAAATTACTCAGTTACACAGTGACTCTTCCAGAGAACACATTTGTATGGTCTTTGAGTTCACTGCAGGAGAGACTCTAAATAATAATCAGGTCATAAAGCCAGAGAAAGGTAGTTTTTGATTGCCATGTAATTTGCCCTGAGAACTTTGAGCATTACAATAGAGGCTGAGACTTAGTACTCCCTCTTTGGTTAATAATGGAAGTAATTAGGAAGGCTTCAGACAGCCTGTCTCTGGAAAAGTCTAGCATCCTAAACGTGAGGGAGCCAGAGCAATGAGAGTTCTTTAATGGCTTTGTTGAGCAGATCTCATCAGGCAGGTTTCACCCTCTGACACAAAATGGACCTGTGCTGATGAAAATTGGAACTACTATTGCAAAGAACATTCTCTCATACTTTCCACCTGCTTGAGCAAACCATAAAAGAAAGTAATATTGATCTGCCTTGAATCGCTTGGCCTTTCAAATTTGACATTCATTCATAAGCATAAAGAAAATCTTTTCATGGAGATCAAAAGAAAAAATTTTCCAATGTTTATATTAATTTTATAACTTTCCCATGAGACTATATATAAAGTCCAGGCAGAATCTTAATTATATTAGAAAAATTAAGGAAATAAAAGAGTCAGTAGAACCTTGAACCTCAAACTGGAATTCCTCTATATCTTCTATTGAAGTATAGTATATCTTCAGGATATTTTCAACTAAACATGTTTACAGAATCTCCATTGTATTATTTTATCTAAAATAACCTTTTTTTAGCATTGGGAAGGAAAAATCAATTTGACTTAATGTAGGGAAACCATCCATTTCAAAATTTGGTTATCTGCTTCTGTACACTGTTATAACCTTAAAAGCATGTTCTCACTTTGTGAACAAGACAATAATATAATCAATACCATCTCATAATTATTATAATTCAGACCTGATCCCAAAATCTTACAAAGTAAGAGTAGTAAATAATCTGGTGCAGGGCCAGCTGTTAGGGGACCATTTCTGAGCATTGTAACTATTTTAGAAACCACTGAAATAGTGTTTTGAATAGTGTTTGTTTACATTTATATTTCAATCTGCACATTTAGGAGTTAGATCCATGAGAAGGACAAATTTTTTAAAGTCTAAAGAGAACTATTCATTCAAATTAACCCATTCAAGGGGCGCGAATGTAGCTCAAGTATTTGAGTACCTGCTTCCCACATGTGAGGTCCTGGATTCAATCCCCTGTACCTTGTAAAAAAAATCAAATTAACCCATTCTAGAGATAATAGGCAAAATTTAATAGGGTCAAGAACTCTAGTAACTTTGAATGGTATGCTGCGTGTTCAGATTTATTGCAAATATTTTTTAAAAGTTGTAAAAACGGCTTTCTTTACGAAGTAAAAAATAGAGCAAGTCCATTTTTTAGAAACACCTGAGTTATTTTTAGCAAGGCACTACGGGAAATGTTCAAGTTGACAATTACTGCTATGATTTTGTTATAAAAAGTCGTTTCTGGTTCATGAATATATTCTGATGTTCTTCCTTCTTCTGAAAATAGGAAAATAATAACTCGATCCTTAAACTGTGTGTGTATGGTTTTAATATCCATTGGCTTTAGTTTCAAGGAATAAACTGACACTGGTGAAATCACTGAACGGTACAGAGGTGCCGCCTCCACCGTGGGACTGCGACAGAGGATTTATCAGATTAAGGAACTCGTCATGGAAACACAGACACACATGTCTTCTTAGATTTACCGAGGGAAAAAGGGAAAAAGTAGAAGTAATTCTGTCATATTTCCCTTAGAATTTAATCAGCTTTCACTTTACACTTGTAAACCTACTAACGATTAATTAAACATAAGGAATATTTTACTAGAGGTTCTTTGGAAAATAGTTCTTAAAATTCAAATGAAACTGTCCACATCTTTCCATTATGTGCTTATTTTTAACAAATTTGCCAAAGATTTTGCAGTTTTACTTCATCTTGCTGCCTCTTAAACGTGATCTCTTTTTAGCCTCTCTATTAAGTTGTGCCTCTTGCAGACATGTGCATAGCTAAACTTTCAATTGATGAAATTCTCTGTGCTTGACTATTTCTTGGAATAAGAACAGTACTTACTACAGATCAATTATTTTTGAGAATGTATGACCCAGGGAATCCTTGTTATTGCATTTCTCCCCAAATTATGGACAGAATGGTTTGAGATTTCCTTTTAGTCCAATTATTAGGAGTGTCGATGTGTTTTAAAATTTATAAATGCTATAAAGTGCCTTCGGGGCATGTGGCAGTTTGATATTATTGATGAATTCCAAAAAGAAATATTGGATTACGTTTGTAAACTGGTCTTTTCCTCTGGGCGTTTTAGAGTGTATTAGATTCAGAGGTTTTACTTTTACTTGATTAAATAATGATTAAGGCTTTGATTGGGACACATCAGTAGGACATTGAGTCCCTGCCCCCTTGGTGGGTGGGGACTCACAGAGAAACCTCACCGCAGAGAAGGGAGTTTGGAGTTTTAATGCTGGAGCCCCGGGGAAATAAGCACACAGAGGACCTTGGTCATGAGGAAGGAGAGAGCCCATTTGCCTGATAGTCTACAGCTGGCCTTGTGGAGCGAAGCAAGCCTGAGCCCGGAGAGCGTTCAGGCTTCCTGGGAAGAGAGGAACCCAGGAAGCCTGAACCCTGGCAGACGTCAGCAGCCATCTTGCTCCAACACGTGGCAACAGACCTTGGTGAGGGAAGTAACTTATGCTTTATGGCCTGGGAACTGTAAGCTTCTACCCCAAATAAATACCCTTTTATAAATGCCAACAGATTTCTGGTAATTTGTATCAGCACCCCTTTGGCTGACTAATACAGGGCACATTCCAGAATGTCAACTTTTTTTTTTCTGCTTTGGGCTAGAAATACCTAAATAAAAAGCTACACAGAGGAATTTCTGAAGTATCAAAAGTCTCCTTGCAGCCCAAAACCCCCACTACCTCCTCCCAACCCCCGTTTGCTTTGTAGCAACAATAAACTTCCTTAACAGATCTGAAATTTCATCACTCTTGGTTTTGAGAAAACAGGACATATCTCTAGAATGTTATATTTAAGGATGATAGATGATGTATAGGGAAATATCTTCATGAACTCTCGACCAAGGTAGCCCATTTCAACTATGGACAAGCCTATGAACTAGAAAGCTTTTTGACAATTTGGAACTACATCTTAAAATTTCCCTCTCCTCTCCAGTTCCTCTCCATCTCTTTCCTTCAGTCACTCTTTCCTTCTACCTTCTACCATGTTCAGCTCTTCATGTGCACCTACCACCCATTCGGCGACCATCTAATCACCTTTGTTCCACTGCTACTGTCTTGAAACTTTGTTGTCTCTGTGCTGCCATCATTGTTCATTCACCAAGATTCTTCTTCTGAATTCTGGCCACTTCCATCAATCTCCAGAGCCTGTCTGCTGGAACCAGGAGGCGCTCAGCTTTCTCCAGATGTCTTGGTTAGCCTCCCTTGCCATCTTAATTTCTGGACTCTGATCATTTCTGTCTGTCCTCTGACCTTCTCTCTGTCTTGCTGCTCCTTGTTCACCAGAGTCTTACAGGGTCTTCCCTTGATTGCTCTTTTCCCTGTAGATTCACTCACTTTCTTGACTTAAATTTATTCTCTATGGAGATCATCTTGTGTCCTATCCTCTCATCTGGGTCTCTTTACAGCATTTATTTTCCCATTGAATGTGCCCTTGATATATCAAACTCTGCATATCCCAACTGGACTCATTTTTCCCATGCCCATATCCATATTGCCTTTCAAACCCAATTTTTAAAATTCCATGGTTGATATTCCTGGACTGATAACCTCAAAATCATTAAATAGTGTGTGCTTGTCTTCCTTCATCTCCTAAAATCCATTTGTCACTGTGTCTTATTGTTTTTTTCCTTCAAAATTCTTCCTTGGTTTGGGCTCTTTTATTCCATTCTCATTGCTACAGTAGTGGCGTAAATATCCATCATATGCCAGTTCTGCCCAGTCCACCCCCTATTTATTCCATACTCTCTGCCCAAATACTCTATTAAGTATGTCAAAGACCCTAAAGGAGCCTTTCTATCACTTTCCTATTCAGGCTTTAGAATCTCTTCTTGGATATCAAGAAAGACCTCATCCTCATCCAAAACAATTTTGAGTATAAGTTTTCACTTCGAAAAACAAAAGTACATTCGCTCTCCTTTTTACTATGATTAACATGAATTATTCATATTATTATGTCAAATGTTCCGTTTGTGTATATGTTAGACAAATCTTGAGCTGTAGGTTGAAAATTGATCATGGGTAGAGGAAGAGAAAATATAGACAATTAGTAATGCCAAGCTCTATGAGACTTTTTCTTTGAAGGATAATTCTTTTCTGCTTTAACTCTTTGCAGGAGATATGTTTTCAGACCTTGTCTGAAACCATGAGGTGTAAGGGGGGAGGGGGTTGGTTGTTAAGCCTGTTTTCACTCAGACTTCAAAATGGTTTAAGTATGGCAATGCTTAAACATTCTTTCAAACAATATATTCTGCTCAAACCACCCACAGAAGGAGCTAAAAGAGACGTCAGAGTACAGAGGTTATTTGCAGCTTTGAGATTATTAATTTCTACATGAAACTGCATCCTAATTCAGCCATTAACTCAACAAAGTGAGGTTTTGTGAGTTTAACTCAGTCAAGCTATGTGGAAATTGTTTTCATTTCCAAAATGTTAAATAGTTTCCACGAAAGAAGAGAAAGTACCTACATGTCTTCTAGTTTCTATCAGAAAGTCACAAGTCTATAGAAACATCACAGAGCTGAGAAGGACGTGGAGCAAATCGTTTATCTCAGGTTGTCGACTGAGTGTTGGTGGTAAGTCCTCGCCAGCCCTGAAATTCTATGATTTTTACGTTAAGTCTCAGATCACGTGTTTCTCTTGATTGCCTGGGTTATTGAAAGAGTGAAAACAGTCGTCTGAGAGTCCTGGCTGAGGCGCGTCTCCCCTGAAAGCAGCTGCCAGACTGGACAGAACACGTGGGGCAGGTACCGGAGGACCCTGAAATGACACGTGCCACCACAGCGGCGTGAGCCTCCCCTTTCTCCTCGAGTCCCCTGGCTGGCCCAAAGCAGCTGGGAGCAGGAGGTGGGCGAAGGCCACGCTGGGCAGAGGGTCCCTGGGGGGCCTGTGTTGTCCCAGGGAAAGGGATTCCGAAAGCTCAGAGAGGGTGGGTGAAGTCGCCCATTTTACACTTTTTCTTCCTTTCATGTTCTCTCATGCCCCACGCACGGGCGCAGGGCCGAGGAAGGGGAGCCTTCTGTCTGAGGAGAGGGCGAGGCCACCACGCTGCCTCTCCCCGCTCTGCCCTGCGCCTGGGAGAGCCCAGAAGGGCAGGGCGCCTGCAGCCCCAGTCATCCGGCCAGAAGGCAGCTGGGGGACCCTGAAGAGGCAGGAGCAGCGGACAGCGGCTTCCAGAGGATTTCGTCCTGGGATAGACAAGTAGACCAGTGCACCAGGATAAAGAACTGGACCCGCGCTCGTGCAGCCAAATGATGTTTTATAAGGGCACAAAAGCAATCCAGTCAGAGCATGGTCTTTCCCAGAAATGGTGTCTGATGAATAGACATCCACATGCACACACGCAAACCTCGGCCTCAGCCTCACGCCTTACACAAAGTGAATCCCCAGTGGGTCTTGGATCTAAAGGTAAGATGTAAAACTAAAACTCTTCCAAAAGAAACAAGAGGAAATCTTCCTGTTCTAGAGTTAGATGAAGAGTTCAGAGACATGACAACAAAGGCCCAATCCTTAAGAGGAAAAATGTGCTATATTAGACTTCATCAAACTTAAGAACTTTTGCTCTGTGCACGATACTGTTAAGAGAATTGAAAAACAACCATTCACTGGGAGAAATATTTTCAAATCATATGTCTGGGAAAGACCTTTTATACAGACTGTATAAAGAATTCTCTGATCTCAACAATAAGAAAACAATCTTGTTAGAAAATAGGTGAAACATTTTAACAGACATCTCACCAAAGAGAGTATACAGATGGCAAATAAGCACGTAAAAAAATGTTCAGCATCAAGAGCCATTAGAAAAGTGTAAATTGCAACTACAATGAGATGCAACTACACAACTATTAAAATGGCTAAAGTAAAAAATACTGACATTACCAAGTGCTGACAAAGAAGCAGAGCAGCTGGATCTCTCACACGGTGCCGACAGGAATGTAAAGTGAAGTCACTCTGGAAAACAGTTCAGCAGCTTTTACAAAATAAAGCACAGACTTCCCGTACAACCTAGTACTCCTGGATATTTATCCTAGGGAAGTTTATAATTGGTCACATCTGGAACAGGTACAATAATCCTCCCAGTAGCTTTATTTGTAGTATCCCAAAACTGACAACCACACAAGAGCCGTCCATTGCTGACATCCATTCAACAGAAAGACACAGGGGCCTTACGCTGAGTGAGAAAAAGGGCAGTCTACAAACGTACTGTGTGCTTGTTTATGCAATGGTCTCGACATGGAGAAATTACATGGTGGACAACTCAGTTCTGACCAGAGGTTAGAGTTTTGGTTGAAGGATGTGACCAATAAGGGGCAGGGGATCTTTACAAGGGGTCCATGAGCTTGAGCTGAAATTCAAAGAAACATCCTTGTGGGGACGTGTTGGTGCAGGTGTGATATATTTATTATATAATACACAGTATAGCGTCGGCTTAGTAAGGGGTCCATGCTTTTCACCTGACTGGCAAAGGGGTCCTGGAACAAAAAAGGTTAAGAACCCCTGTATAAGGGGTAACACAAAGGAGTGTCTTTGTGGTGATGGACAAGTTGTGCATCCTAAACGCGATACTGATTGTGCAGTGATGGTTAAACAAGTCTGTACATGCAATGAAATTTCAGAGAACTATGTACGAAAACAAAAGAGAAAGAGAGAAAAGAATGCACTCGACAGCTGTTGAAATCTGAATCAGGTCTCTATGTGACTTAATGGAATTGTACCAAAGTCGATTTCACGGTTTTTGCAATGTGCTGTGGTTATGGAAGATGGTATCGTGGGGGGAGGCTAAGTTAACGGTACAGGGAACTCTTTCTACTATTTTTGCAATTTCCTGTGGGGCAAATTATTTAAAAATAAAAAGTAGTAATTTAAAAAATGAAGCAGACAATGGATGCTGAGTGACAATTAGGAGTTGCCCAACACTACAAATAATTTTAAGTGTCTTGAAGGGCAGTGTCAAACCATTTTTTAAAAAATGTATTTTTACATTTCCCTAGCACTTGATACAGTAATTTAAATAAAATTGCTTTTAATAATATAAGAATTTAAGAGAAAACCAGGCAATTTAAAATAAAATTACCAACTAAATATCTTAGTGGTATCCTAAGTAATAATTATCACATATCACTTTTTTATTATCTTTTAAATTTAGTTCTTAAAATTATTAACATAGGTCCCAATAGTAGCCAATATATTAAATGTCTTTTTTTTTTTTTTTTCTGAAAGAAGTAATCCTTCTTAAGAAAAAAATCAACTAAATACTTTAATATGTCTATATTAATTTCTTGAATAATGAAATTTAGGAAATTTGGAAGGGGGTCTTTCATTCTTAAGATTCTAATTTATCACATTACTCTTTATCTACAAAGATCTTAAAGGGAAGACAAAAAGTCTCTTTATTGTCATCCTCAACTCCATGTAAATCACTCCACATAAACATCTCTGAAATGAAATATCTCATTTCCAGGCAATCTAAACAATTGGGTGGATTTGTACTTTAATTCCTTGTGGTCCTCAGATACACTTCTCATACTTCATATATGATTGATTGCTTGTTGAGTTCAATTATTCCCCTAATTCCAGGGGGATTCTTAAAAACCTGGGCATTTGCAGGAAGTGACCTTCACCCCACTCCACCCTGCAGCAGCTGTCAGAGATTCTGCAGCTTTGGTGAGATAACTCACCCAGCGGAACTTCCCTTACTGGACCAGGAAAGCTGTAGGGCCTCACTTTTAAAGGCTCTTATTTTGACATTGATGAAGATGCCAGGTGACAATAACAAAACTAAATTGTAGTGATTATAAAGTGAGATTTATAGCTAATCCATGTCTTGCAGCAGTGAGATAGTTGGAAGCTATATCAAGGCTACAGATCCTAAATTTTTGCATGCTAAGAATAAATATTTGGATTAGTCAGGAAAATGTTTGGTTGTCAGTTCCTTGGCATTAGACTGGAATGTACTTGGGAATACCAACTATTTAATGAGTCCAGTTGCCCCAGCACTGTGTGCAGAGGAAGCTGGGCCTGGCTTTGAAACCTGAATGGAACTAAACTGGTGCAAACAATTGGAAGGAATCTTAAGAGAAAAGGGTTTCACTGGGTTTTGTGTGTGTGTGTGTGTTTCTCCCCAGCACATGAAATGTGCATTTAGAGCAAACTACTCAGCTTCAACTCAAGAGAAGGAAAATATAGCTTAGGTGAATATGTCCCTTTTCAAATTTTTTTACTATTTTTTAAATTCCTGGTGCTTCTCTTTCACACCAGAGCTTTCCTGGAGCATCTGGTGTCTCCTCATTGGTTGTTCACATCTATAACCAAGGGATTAAATTGAGCAGTACCTGAAACTGGCATGGGTTTGCTCGCAGCTGCACAGGTCTGTTTCCTCACAGACTTTCCCAGAATGAGAGTCTTGGCAGCAGCCCTCTGTGTGTGGGGAGAGGTGATCGCAGGGGAGTGGATAAAGAGCAGACGGCCGGGACCCCGGAGTCCGCCTGGTCTCCAACTTGAAGAAACAGATCCCCTTCCTTTGGAGGAGGCCCAGCATTCCAGAAGCTCCGCCCCAGCCCCCTCCCAGAGCCCAGAATTCACATCAGCAGCTTTCCCTGTGTACACCACCTGCTTAAGGGCACAGCTCTCCAGACCTAATTCTGTGGGCAGAAGCCAAGGTAGCTGGTCACCATCTTGATTAGTACAGTCTTTGTTCTGTAATTTCTCTCCAAAACTCGTAATTATTCTGTTTTACAAACTGTATTCTATACAGTTCATATCAAGTCAACCTCTTGCCTGCCGTATTGGAGACGCCCTCTTTCCACTCTCTCTTGTGCATTTTAATTTGGCTTTGATCATTGCCAATTGTGTCAGTAAGAAAATATCACTTTATCCTGAATTTTATTTTATTTTTTTATAATTTTTTTTTATTTTTTAAAAACTACTTAGATCACATAAATGTTACACAAATACTATAGGGATTCCCATATGCCCCACTCCCAACACCTCCCACCCCACCCCCCATAAACATCCTTCATTAGTGTGGCACATTCATTGCAATCTATCAATGCATCCTGGGGCTTTGCCATTAAGCATGGACCATAGTTCACATTGTAGACCACACCCTCTCCCACACAGTTCTGCATGTTGTGTGATGATATAAAATAGCCTATATCTGTCATTGCATTGTCATTCAGGATGATTCCCAAGTCCCAAAAAAGCCCCCGTATTACAACTCTTTTCCCCTCTCCCTTCCCCCAGAGCCACTGGCTCCATATCAATGCTACAATTTCTTCCATTGCTAGAATCACAGTATGCCTATAGTAGAATACCAGTAAGTCCACTCTAGTCCATAGCTCATTCCCCAATCCTGAGGATTCTGGGATGGTGATGTCCACTTCTGAATTTTATTTTTTGATTACTTATATGGTTGAGTTTTTCCACACTTATAGACTACTTATCTACATTCTGTAAATGTGGCAATTCTTTCCCCCTTTTAAATAGAGGAGTTGTCTTTTTTTTGTATTAATTTCTAAAAGTTCTTTATGGATTAAGAATTGATACTCTCGATTTGATTTATGATAATGTTTATTTAGTCGAATCTATCCATCTTTGCTTATATGTTTTAAAAACGTCTTACCTGCTTTGAAATAAGGTGAATATCCTCTTGTATTTTATTAAAAATATTTTCCTCTCATATTTTGATTCTCTTGAGTTTTAAAAAATATTTAACACTATAAGCCATTCAGATTTTATTCCAGTTGAGTGTATTATAAAGAAAGGAGATGTGTTTTTCTTTCTCTGTTAAATATTTGCCCAATTTCTTCTCTTCATTTAATGATTTTTGGTCACTTTCCCACCTGTTTAAAAAGCCACCCCTGGTAAAATCTATTCTAGTACGACACACGCAGCTATTTAGGGCTGTTTCTATGATGTGATTCTTATATTCCACTGATGTATCTATTTTTCTGCTAATGTTACATTTTAATTATCGTAGGTTTTAAAGTATGTTTCAATATTAGGCTGTACATTTCTTGTTTCATTTTTCATCTTTTTCATACTTTTTTTAAACACTCCTATTTGTTTTGTCCATTGCAATTTTTAGATTACTTTGTCATCTTAAAAATCCAGTTTAGGTATCGATTATAATTACATAAAAGTTATTCAAGATTTGGAGACTAATTGACATCTTAAAATGTTGCCAGGACATTTAGTATCCTAGTATGTCTTCTAATTTGTTCAACTGTTCTTTTTATATTTGTTATTAATACTCACCAGTTTGCTTTATAGAAACCTTTCATATTTCTTGTTAGATTTATTTGTGGGCATTTTGTACTTTTTGTTTCTATTACAAAATAGCAACTATTTCCCCTTCATATTTTCTAAAATCACATACATTTTAAGCACCTGCTTAGACCTTTTCATAGTTTTCCATAGCACTTAGGAAACAATCCAAACTCCTTCCAAAGAATGCCTCCTGCCCACCTCTCCATTCTCATATAATGCGTGAAATGTGCTTCTTTCCTCGCTAACAACCTCCACAGACGTTACACTGCCAGTGGGTCCTAGGCCATGCCAAGTGCTTTCCCACTCAGGACAGTGCACTCACCATGCCTCCTGTATGTCTGGCTCTTCCTCACCAATATGTCTCAGCTTATACACCCTCATTAGCTGATTCCTCCCCAGTGATATTTAATGAGAGCATTCTGCTCTCCTTTTCTCCACAGCAACGTTTCAGAACCTGTAGTTATATGTTTGCTTGTATATTTTCTATATCCTCCTATAATTCAAGCTCCATGGAGCCAGGGATTATCTCTGTCTTTTCTAGTCATTATGCAAATCACATACCATTTAGGATGACTCCTAGGAGTTTAACAAGCATTTATCAAAAAACATAAAATTATATACTCAGAAAATCTATGGGTTTTGGTAATCCTCTTTTGTAATTGGAAATTTTATCCAAACTCCTTAACTTTTCAAGATACAAGAGATTTCCTTAACTTTTCTAAAGATACAATCAAAACATCTGTATATGATATAAATATGTGCCCTCTTTCATTTTTGTACCTTTTGCTTCACTTACCTGTCTTTCTGAATTGGCTAGAAATTCCAGAAAAATAAATAAATAAAAGTGATGATAGTAGATACATGTTTATGTCTTTGAATTTGACCAGATTTGTGATGTGAATGTCTTATATTGATTACTTTTATTACGTGGAGCCATTCAAGTTCAGTTTTAGCCTGCACTTACATACATCCTCGTTATTAACTGGAGCAACAGAGGTGGATATGAGATGAAATGATCATCAGGTCCTATCCACGTGTTTTGAAATGTTTTATTGTTAATAATAACTAAAACAATATTTATTTTACACAACATTCTTAATTGCCATTTACCTGGCTGAAACTTACAGCCCAGTAAGCAGGATAACTTAAAGGTGAAACTCTTAAGAGTCTTTGTAGGTGTTACATAAGGTAAAAATACCTCAACCCCAGGGATGCAGAAACAGTTTGCATGTTATATTCTTTTTATGGCGAAATGCTGCAACAGCTTTAAGGAAATGGTAATTTTTATTTCTATTAGTTAGAGCAAATTAAACGGTGAAGTTTCCTTCAAACTGAAACTGTAAAACTCAGTCTCACATCTGATCACAAAACTTACTTCTTCTGCTTGAACTTCAATCAGAAAAGTGATTTAAACAATCTGTAAATCTGTCTTTCCAATCATTAATAGGGAGAAAGACAATGGCAGTTTCGTTTGGAAGGAATGACAGTATGCATGGATTTTCTTCTTCACAAAGTATTTTCCTGAGAGAGTTCAGATACAGTTTCTGAATAAAGATATTTAGAAATAAATCCATAGAGCCAAATTTCTCTCTTCATTTCCTGTGCAGCAGAGTAGTTAGACCTGTTGGGCGTTAGCGACCTCTGCAACTTGAAAGGTGTCAGTGTTATCCTTTTTGTTTTTTAAATTGCATTGTTGGAGAAGATTATTGTTTATCTGTTCTCTTCCAAAGATAATTACATTATTTCTTGTAGTCTATAGAGTACATGTAGAAACATATTTAACTATGGGGATATTATTCAATGACTAGGTATCTTTCTTAAATCACATTAGATTCTAGACACACATTATTTTTAAAACTAAAAAAAGTCTGGAAAAACTGGATGTTACCACTGCCAGTGGGCTTTTCAGAATTAAATTTTTTTAAAACATCCTTATCAAAGGCAAGTGGACAAGACATATTACAAATTTGCTTTATTTTGAGGTGATACAATGTCATCAGTTAACAGGCATTAAATCTAATACCTTGTGGGTTTTTTTGTTTTTAATAATTAAAAAAAATTTTTTAAAAGATAATTAGATTGCATAAATGTTACACAAAAATTGTAGGCATTCCCATGTTCCCCACCTCCCACTCCTCTCACAACCTCCCACATAAACATCCTTCATTAGTGTGGCACATCACCTGCAATGGATATACACATCCTGGGGCTCTGCCACTAAGCATGGACCATAGCTCACATTGTAGACCACAGTCTCTCCCACACAGTTCTGCATTTTACATCAGTATATGCTGATGTAAAATGGCCTATATCTGTCGATGTAATGTCACTCAGGATAATTCCCAAGTCCCGAAAAAGCCCCTGCATTTCAACTGCGTTTCCCTCTCCCTGCCCCCATAATTCCTTGTTTTTAGTAGGTAAGTTAACATTTTTATAATGTCAGTGAAGTTGATTCAGTGTTCATTGTGAAGGGGGTTTCTCATTACCACTGCTCAGGTACTTCCAAATAAGATCCTTTCATAGATCTTGTAAATTCCATGCCTTTGTAGTCTCTTAAAATTATTTGCAAGTAAAAATGACGTGCCCAAGATATAAAAAATATTTCAATTATTACTAAGAAGTCAACTGAGCGTCAGTAAAGGATACAGATGATACTGGCCCTTGTTGAAAAAACAAGTAACAATGCAATTGTTGTCCCTATGCCATTACTTAAAGATAAAGCAATGCTAAGAGACATGAGTTCTTATAAAAGGACTGAAAGCATACAGGAAAATGCCAGGGAAGATCTTTGATTCTCAGTCTCTATTGGGTCTCATGTTCGGCGAGGACTGTGGTTAAATGAGGAGGACGGAATGAGCCCGTTATTTATCTGCTGAAACAATCTGTTCTACATCATTTATCACATGGAAGCCTATGATTTCTAATGGATCCCTAAACGTATGGAGGTATTAGGAAATACCTCACTGAAATTATTAAAACAGGAAACTATCAACAGCAGGGTTTTGTAGATGGCATCAAGGTGACAAGAGAAGCTAGAGAGTAATAAGAAAACATATGGACAATGATATGATAGAAAAAGCGTCAGGACACAGGGGCACGACCTCAGTCAAAATTTGCCCTAAATGCCCTTCCCATTCTGCTTCCTCCTCCACCCCTTCCCTGCAAAAGAAATCTCACTGAATTAGCTGCAGACACACTTCTGCAACCCCATAAAAAAGGGGAGTCCAGCTGACCTGGGCACTTCTTTTAGTGAACTTCTTGCCCATGTCCTATTTCCTGCTCTGAGGAAAAGCCTGTTTCCCCCATCATTCACAGGTTAAAAGAAACATGTCCTGAACAACAAGCTAAAGTAGCGCTGAAAAGATGATTTTGGGGAGAAGGAAGAGGAAAGGGGAGAGGGGCAGTGGTGGCCTGACGCATGGCCCCTACGAGGACACGTTGGCGTCCTGAGCCCTGGGCCCTGGGCGCGCACTCGTCTGTGACCGGGACCTCTGGAGATCCGACTCGGAAGAGGCCACGTTGAGTCAGAGTGGGCCTTGATCCAGCGAGGCTGAGGTGCTTGTGGGCAGGGGGAGTTCGGGAGAAGTCAGAGAAGGAGGGAAAGCCGTCCTGGGGAGAAGGCCCCCACAAGCCAGGGCAGCACAAGGAGCGCCGGCGCCAGGACAGACGACTCCGGGAGGAAACTCGCCTGCAGCGCCTTTGACTTGAACTCCTGGCCTCCATCGCTGTGAGGTGGTGAATCCCTGATGTTTAAGCAGGTTTGTGGAATGTGTCATAGCAGCCCTGGCAGACTGGAGAAGACGGCGAGGGGAGCGGGGAAGGAGGGGTTAAAAGAGGACAATCAGAATCTAGAAAGCAAAAAGAGAAAAACTCAAATTACAGCACCTCTTAGTGCTGCTATACTAACAGGTGCTAACCGTTCATACGTTTTCTATTACTTTATTTATTTTTGCATTCTTGGCCTGTGTTTGACTTCACTGCCCTAGCTTTGGTTCCTAGTTTTCTCAGCTACACTCAGGGGTCTTGTGGCTGGCAAATCGCCCACACTTACACGCTTCCATACAGACCTGCACACACATGTATGTACCCATACATTCACTCAGAAGAGAAATAAGGGCAAGAAAGGTGGCGAAAAATAAAAACAACTAAGCAGGAAAGAAATTAGCAAAATAGAAATAAAATAATAATAAAAATGAGGTCTGGTATGGAATGAAGAGATGTGTGTAGAAAATTATGAGGAGCGTTTGTGGCTCCAGTGTGTCTTTCAAGAACTGGAATAAGGATTCAAACTCAGACTTTTGTCTGAGTCTGTGCTCTGAATAGCTTCGCTACGCTGGCTTTATGTGTTTGTCTCGTAGCCTTTATGCATGACGTGCTGTCAAGGTGTATGAGAAGGAAAACGTTAATTAGGACCTATCCCTGCCTTCCAAGGGCTCAACTTGCCATTCTTATCCAGACTGAACTTCACGGAAACATTTTAAGGACATCCGACTATTATTTTACAACATTTATTGAGTATCTTTTGTGCACCAGACACTGTTCAGAGCAGTAGAAATACAATAACAACAAAAAAGATGTCATCCTTGTCCTCGAACTGGTCAGTGTGGATGGAGAGTAGACCAGGGTGAGAAGCCATTGGAGTGAAACTCTCAGAAACTAGAGGGAGGATACTGGGCTTTCTTTAGGAGGGCACGTCTAGGTTGATTCTGGCAAGGCCAGCAGAGTGGCAAGCATTGCAGAGTGAGGGAGCAGAAATAGTAAAAACACAGAGATAAAGAGCACTAGGGGCCCTGAAAGGCATTTATTATGGCTGGAGATTGTTCTGTAAATGATTTTTGAGAAGAGAAAGGTAAGCTAGAATTGAAGATATGCACCAAGTCGTAGACCTTGCAAGACCTGCCAAGTGTTTAGGGCTTAATTCCACTTATCAGGGAGCCATTGAAGGCTTTTTAAAAGCCCACTGGTGTAATCAATGTTAAGTGAAATTTACATGAAATATTACTCTGACAGCAGTGGGAGATGTAAATCAAAAGGCTCAGACCAGTTAGCAAAGCAGGAAGTTGTCAACCTCTGCAGACATCAGGTGCTGGAAGGAAGGTGACAGGTACCTAAGATAATTGTCCACACCTCCTCACTGTGCTTGAAAGGCAGACTGCAGACGTCCTGACGCCAGCCCTGGGACGGCTCTCCAGAGCCACAGGTAACTGTGCTTTTGCCCCGCATTCAGAACCCGCTTGATAGGTCTCTTTCATTCTGTTACTTCATATGGAGTTTCTGCATCTCTGCTCAGAGCTTGGGATTGATACTTGGCTGCACTTGGTTCTCCGTTTTGGTTTTGCTGCACAGACATTACCTTTGAAATGATTTGTGGATCTATGTGATCTGCAGCTAGTGTTTTCTCACCCAGTTACCCAGGACACACAGGAAGGAGACCATAGGGTAATGGCAGGAAGAAAGGAGAAAATGATTCACTAGAAAGGTATTAATGATATGGATATAGAAAAGGGATGATGATTTTCATATAGAGGATGAGAGAGGAGCTATCTCCAAAAATTTTGCCTGAGACAACAGAAGAGGAGATGGCTTCATTTACTGAAATAAAAGATACATGAGAAGGAGTAGGCATCATAATCTAAGGATAATGAATTTGATTTTGTATATATTGACATAAAAGTTGAGATGGACGTCCAATGGCAATTCCCAAAAGGCAGCTAAATTTCTGAAGCTAAAAACAGAGGGTTGGAAGTAATGAGCAAGCTAGTTGTAGTTGAAATCACAGCAGTAGGTGAGGACATTCAGGCCAATTGCATAGGATAAGCCGAACACACAGGACTGCCTGTAGGCATCTAAACATTGAGAGTACAGTAACGGGGCTCTGAGAATAAGTGGTCAGAGAATCAGGAGAAAAATAGAGATTGGCAGCCTGAAAGTAAAAAAAAAAAAAAAAAAGAAAATTCTACAAGGAAAGAGTGATAGCATCAAATGCAGGTAGCATAGGAATTTGCTCAGCGTACATTGGATATAGGTGTCCAGAAAATTATACTGATGATCTTACATGGAAAATTTTCAGTAAAGTACTGAAAATGGAAATTAGATTGAATGTGAAATGAGGAAAGCCAACATTTCCAGCCATTCTTTAGGTAAGATTGGCTCTATCGGTAAGGTGAAAAGACTGAGGGAGAAAATCTGTGTAATTAGAAACACTTGAATTTTTTCTGCATTGCGCAGAATGATCTAGCAAAGAGGGAATGGATGAAGATTTGGAAGAGATAGAAGGGCACAAATAAGGCAATTTTCCCAAAGAGTTCAGATGAGCTATCCAGAGCACAGTGGTGGGATTGGCCAAGGCTGGAGAGAAGAATATAGGGCTAAGGGACAATTTGGCATTGATACGTGCATGGAGGCTGATTCCTAAAGGACAAGCACTAATTCTTAGCAACAGGGAGTAAGAGAATAGATGTTTTATCAGCTTTAAACCTAGAATAAGTGACAATGATGAGGAGCATCTCATCGAATCATTTATTCATTGACTCATTCATTCAAAGTAGCACGAATTATACCAGACACTGAACTAGGCATTTAAAGAGAGCTTTAGCAATTACAAAGTCAACAAGTAACGTATAATGACTAAAATTTAAAATAAGGAACCTTTGGTGTGATGAGTGTTTTGAAGAGAAGTGTAGGAAATCAGGTGTTTTATGACAAGTATTCAGAACTTAGATCTTTAAAAACACTTCAGATACCGCATCTCTCACTATATTGCTACCCAAACCAGCGACATTCAAGTTGTACTTTCTATCTTGATGGAAGTTCTGTGCATCAAATTCCCCAGTGTAATGTGCGGTCAAGCAGAGAGAGACGCCTGAACCTGGAGCAATGGCCGAACAGGTTGCTGGCCCACCACAGCTTTGATGGGAGAACATATGGGTTGCAGCACGGAGTTTCTATGAGCAGTTTGGGAAAACAGTCAATGTTAGCAAACAACATCCATGGCAACAAGACTGCAATCCCCAAGAGGATATTTCTCTTTACTAGTATGTAAACATTCGCCTGAAGTTATGATAAGCAGAAGCTTCTTCTCCTAACCTGGCAGTGCCCAAGATACAGCGTTTTTCAGAGAACGTTTCTTCCAGCTCATTGTACCTGTAAATCATTTTTGCCAGCCGGCTTTCATTTATCAAAAAAGTATTTAGCACATTTACCTGGTGGGTTGTACCTTCAGGATGTGTATCCCACATCACGTTCTTCTTTTCATATTTCCGAGGGACTTAGGAAGAAATCAAGAACAAATTTATGGGAATGAATCAGTGCAGGTGCTCTGAAGAACCAAGATGTGTTTTTGTTTAGCAGTGAGGTTGGAGTGAAAAAGAGCAATAAGTCATTATTCCTGTTTGTAATGATAATCACGTGAGCAGCCCCTGCGCTGGCTTCCCACGCCTGCTGTGACGAATTACGGCAAACTTGGTGCTTGAGGCAAAGCAGATTTATCTACAGCTCTGTGAGTTAGAAGTTTGACAGGTCTCACTGTGCTGAACACGGGGCTGCATTCACTTCTGGGGGCTCGAGGGGGAGATCCCTTTCCTTGCCTTTTCCAGGTTCGTGGGCTGCCCTTGTTCCTTGGCTTGGAGCCTCCTCCATCTCCAAAGCCAGCTGCGTGTGAACGACGGTCCTTCCATAGTCACGGCCCCTTCTGGGCTGTCTTCTGCCTTTCTTTTCCACTGTTAAAGACCCTTGTGATTACACGGGACCACCCAATCACCTGGGATTCCCTCCCTCCTGCAAATTCCTTAAATTTAATCAATCTGAAAAATGGCCCTTCGTCATGTACGGTGAGATAGTCACAGGTTCTGGGAACGAGGACATTAGATATCTTAGGGGACCATTCTGCCTAACATGGGCCCATTACAAGTGGTACCAGAAATAGGTGAGAGAGAGAAAATTTAATCCACAGAGTGATGCTCTTAATGTGGTATCATTATATGTGATTATCTAGATCTCACTTCAGTGGAGTGAAGCTAAGCTTTGTGTCCCATCTGTCCTCAACAGTGCTCTTCTGCTCCAATAATAGAGACAGAGGCTAAAGTAAATGTGTGAAAGTGTAGGAACTAGTGGGGCTCATCAGACAAGAAATCAAACACATGTGTGATGGTCCTGGTTCATTTAGGTACTCTGAAATCTAGGAAAATCATAATTTTAAAGGTCTTTTTTATATGTATAATGGAGATATTAGGTATCATTACTGGCATACACATATATACTTTGTGAATATAGTTTCTCTCTCTTCCCACTTCAAAACATTATTGTGAAAATTAAATGAGAAATCTGAATGTGAAATTTCCTTATAAATTATAAAGCAATATAGTTATAAAGGAGCTTTTCTGGGTTTTAAAGCACATCACATATATTACAGACTTTAAAGAAGTGTGATGTACGTAGTGCATTTATAAGCATTCCCTTTTTAATAATAAGATTGTTGAGATCAGCAGGATGTTTATTGTCCAAAGCTGTGTAGTAACAGAGTCCAGACTCAATACTCCGGTGATAAGATTATTCCCCTTTACCAGCTGGATGTCCACTCTACTTGGGAATGAAGGGAGTGAACATCCAGGAGAAAACATGTGATGTAGTTTCAGTCCATGGTTGAAATCTTATCTAACAAAATGAAAAACATAAGGAGTCAGGAGAAAGAAAGAGACTACCCACATGAGGAGAGTGGCCAACTGGAAGGATAAGAAGAACATTTAGATGCAGTTGATTCCAGAGATTTATAATCAGTCTAGGGGAGAATGGTAAACCAGCAATCCTGACAGCTTGGATAGTGATTTCAGAGTTTGTTGTATTTTGGTTTTATAAGAAATTGCATATAGTTTGGAATCATGTCAAGGTAATGATATCTATGCAGCAAAGAAAAAATCCCCACATGTCCTAGTGAGGCGACGCAGACCAGATGAGAACACAGGACCATACGAGGCCCGGGGCCAGGATGAAGGGGCCACCACTGGGCAGGGCTTTAAATGCATGGCCACGGGCTCAGGGGCAGGTGTGGGCACATCACACAAATGCTGAATGAGCCCCCTTCGCCACTCCAGACTGGGTCCAAGGACCCTTACACCTCCTGCCTCAGACACAGGGGGTCATTTAAATAAAATATCTGATAGGGAGTTGTATTTCCAATAGTCTCAATATTTAAACTGAAAAGAGATGGTTTAGACTGGAACTGAAGTATTGTTAACGACAATTCCAAAATATCCAGGTCTCTGCTAAAATGATGACTTATAAGCAAGAGCGGAGCCATTTTAGGGAACAATGGATCTGCTCTTTCTTTGTGGACCTAAATTATAGTGTATGGACCTCCTCTTTCTCAGGTTTGACTGAGACCCCAAGACAAGCACTGTCAATCATATTCACATTGCAAAACAGGGTCTGAGTCTACTAAAGCAGACTTGAAAGGAGGTGGCTGGGGCAAATTTTTGTGATTAGAAACCACATGCCTCTCTTTTGTTGAAATTCTGGAGAGGAAATTAGTAAGTTTTGTGGTTTTTTTGTAGGAGAGATACTGATGTGCTGTTGTCTAACTACCACACTTCCAGAGTTTCCAGAAGTGTCTCCAAAGATGTGTGAGTTTCTACTGTCAGTCAGAAGTGGCAGATGGAGAGTATACAGACAGAAAGTGAGCCAGTCTGGGGTTCACCTTATACCCTGCCCAAGAACCAGGTGATCTCGAGAAAGGCAAAGCAGCAAATTCCTAGGATCTGAAGTGGGGAGTATAAATAGTTGTCTGTAGAGATGCAATCCTGCATTTTTAGCCCCTGACCTAAGCAATGCCTTGAGTTCCTCACTGCTCTGGACATATGCTTTATGTGATATTAGAAAATATAATGGGGGACAGCTTTTGACATTGTGCAGTCACTGGAGTTGAACATGCAAAGCTTGCTCAGTTTCAGGCTGGGGGGAAAGACCTTTGTTCCCTCCTGCCAGGCTTTCATTTTGGCAGCTAGTATTTCTTGTGTTCTCTGCCCACTAAAATGGAGCTGGATGGAGAAGGGAAAACTGCTGTATTAAGGAAATGGGAACCTTTTCTGCAGCAGAGGTTTCTACCATGTCCTCCTCCCAAAATAAATAATTGACAGACTGAAAATAGCTGACAGTGTCCACTCTGAATTATCGTGGCCCAACCCCAATGAAATAGAGAAGTGTTTTGTTGTTTATTCCAAATCTACATACTACACCTAATGCATCACATGAATTTTGAGGACTCTTGTTTGTCAGAAAGCATTGCTTTGCACAGCTCCAGCAATGGCCCTGAATGCCAACAAGTTCCTGCCAAAACCACTGAGCTATTTGATATACAGTTGACCTGAAAAGAATCCCCACATGGCATCATAAATTGAATTCCTTAAACACACAGCCTGCAGATGAAGCAAAATTGTGATTTAAATCAGAGATTCATGTTGCATTCCTTTACATAATATTATGTCCAAAAAGAAAATATTGACTATTAAAACCTTATATTAAAATCTGCTATTTTAAGTTGAAATTTCCTTGTATTAAGTGACACATTACATATATTCAGAGAAAAACACATGAGAAATTATTCAATAACTGACTGATATAGCATCCTGACTTTTTAAACTGGATTTGGACAAATCAGTGAGGTCAATTTTAAAATGACTATTCTTAAAATTAATCCAACTTTAAACAGAGGAAATTAAGGACCCCTCAAGAGAAAACAAAAGGGATTTATTTAGTAACCAATTGAACAACACTCTAAAATCTCCACATGAACAGAAATGGTCTTTTTAAAAATTATTCCTTTAAAATTGTATAGAATTGTGATGCTAAATAACACACAAAGATACTTCTTATTCTCCACCCCCCAAGATGGCTCCCTTGTCTGTCTGCTCGTCTGCTCACTGTGCCTGCTTGTTGTCTCTGCTCTTTGTGTCCACTCGTCTTGTTGTGTCCATTCGTCTTCTTTAGGAGGCACTGGAAACCAGACCCGGGACCTCCCTTGTGGGAGGAGGGTGCCCAACTGCTTGAGCCACATCCGCTCCCCAGTTCTTTTTCTTCCATGCTGCTAGGGCTGCATACGGAGGTGAAGAGATTGTGCTAAACAATGTTTTCTCGGTGGCAAGAAATGTGATTGTCGTCCCTTGTGGACTTCTGGAATGGCAGTACTGAGAGGTGAATCTGAAGAAACCCGCTGTCACTAGGATGTACTGCAGAAAACCATTCTAATTCTTGTGATAACGATACACAAGCCTCAGGAAATATCTAATATACACTGAAAGTATCAAGCGCCGCAGTCATTGATGACCTCCTAAGAGTGACCTGACTGATTTTTCAAGAATACAATTAAATATCAAAGTGTCCTCATGTCCTCCAAAACGTGGAGGCACTTTCATCGTGCAAAAGGCACACATATTTAAATGCCCTAGAGCATGTTTACGGTGAGCATGTGTTCTGGAAAGTTCACAAATGTACAAGACAAAGTGAAGTGTGGTACGGACCACACTGACGGGTTATGGAGTAATTTAATGAGTAACTTTCTATGCATCAGTTAGATACATAATGATTATCAAATTTACATGCATGGAGAGTTTTATTGTTTATTACCTATAAACCAAACAATGCTTTACATGGTAAGGCAGCACTCTTAGACAGAGATCACTGTTTATGGGAGGGATATTTGGCGGTTTTTAAGTTCGCTGAACTGGATGTAAATGGAAAGACATGGAGCACTTTTTGGAAGAAGCAGATTGAATTTTTAAGACCATGTATTAGAAGAGCCTTTGCCTTCAGTAGAAACTCATCTTGGCCAGGGGAAAACTTAAACGTGGCAGGACTCCGTGGCATCCAGACCCACGTCCTCTGGTATAGATGCTCAGTGTTTTGACCAGCTCTGGAGACTCAGGGGCTGCAAAGGCAAGTGGGAGCGTGGAAATAACAGGACCAGGGGGCACAGGGGGTCTTTCTCTTTGGTTGATCGTCTCCTTTGATCTTGCTTTGTTTTAAAGTAACTTTACAATAAATAATGGAAGAAATAGGACATAATAGATGAAAGTTGAAATGAGATTTTTGATCAGAAGCAGTTTCCTCCATTAATCAAAATCTATACTGTGCCATTTCTCATATTTTAAGCATGGGGTGAAAGTATGCTCTATCCTTTAAAAGGAAGAATTAATTTCTCTGACAATTTACTGATAACTACCTTGTATGATACAGGAAAAAATGTAGTTAAACTTCATTCTTCAACATTATTCTGAATAGCTAAAGGGAAATATATTTTTAGTTTTCATATTTTAAAAGAATTGCCATAATTGCCTTGAGCACTAAAACAACTTAAGTTTCAAGATGACATTAAATTATATAGCAAGTGAGATGTCCCAAGATTTATTTATTTTTTTACATACCTGCTTTTTTTTCACTTAGTGCTTTATCATGAACATTTCCCCATGTCATTATATATTCCTCTTAAACATGATTTTAAGTAAATAATCACATAGTACTTCATATTATATACACAGATCATCATCTATTTAACCAGTGCTTTGTAGTTGGACATTGTTTTGGTTTCTGTTGCTTAGTAACATACAACTCCAAACATAATGGTGTGAAGCAGCCATTTTAAACTTGTGGAAGTCTGTGGGTCAAGAATTTGGACAGGGCACAAAGAGGAGATGCTTTGGAAAATGCAGTCATTTTATAATACTCGTGGAAGTCCGTGGGTCAGGAATTTGGACAGGGCACGGAGGAAATGCTTTGGACCTCAGCTGGGATGATTTGATGACTAAGGGAGTCTTGACAGCTGGGGCTGGAACCACCTGGAAACCTCTTCACTCACATGTCTGGCAGTTGATGCTGGCTGTTGTCTGAGACCGTCACTGGAGCAACTGACCAGAGCAGTCACGCATGTCTTCTCTATGTGGCCTGGGTTTCTTCACATCATGGTCACCTCAGGGTTGGCAGTCCTGTTGACCAGAGCAATCACGCATGTCTTCTCTATGTGGCCTGGGTTTCTTCACATCATGGTCACCTCAGGGTTGGGAGTCCTGTTAACCAGAGCAGTCACGCATGTCTTCTCTGTGTGGCCTGGGCTTCCTCGCATCATGGCCACCTCAGGGGAGTCAGACTTCTACATGTTGGCTTAGGGATCCACAGGCAAGTGCTCCAAGAGAACAAGGTAGAAGTTGCGTGTTCTAATCTAACCTAGCCTTGGAAATCACATAGAATCACTTCTGACATGCACTATGGGTCAGAGCAGTCACAAACCTGCCCAGATTCAGGAAGAGGAGGCATGGACCCAAATTCTTGATTGAAGAAGTATCAGAAAATTCATAGACATGTTTAACAACCTCCATAAACATTAAGCCTGTTTCTAGTGATTTTAGGAGAAGCAATACTGAGGAGCGTGTCTTTGTGCTGAAATCTTTGCACATATCTCTGATTAGAAAATTTATCCTATTACTTTTATCATTAAAAAAAAAACAAATTTATTGAGATATATTCACATACCATATAATCCATCCAAAGTATACAATCAGTGGCTTTTAGTATATTCACAGAGTTGTGCATTCATCACTACAATCAATTTTAGAGCATTTTCATTACTCTGAAAAGACAAACCCTCACCCCTGAGCAGTCATCTCGCAATTCCTATAACCTTCCCCAGCCCTACATAACCACTAATGTATTTTTATCACTATAGATTTATTTATATTTACATTTTATATAAATATGTAGTACTTGGTGTCAGGTTTTTTTCACTAAGCATAATAATTTTAAATTATTACTTTTAATTAGAGAAGTTATAGCTTTACGGAAAAGTCATGTAAATTTCAACATTCTTTCATATCCCACTGTTGTTGAGACTTTGCATTAATGTGGTACCTTTGCTACAAGGGATGAAAGAGCATTAAAACAGTACTATCAACTCCAGTCCATAGTTTACATTAGGTAAACAGGTCCCATGTAAAGCCCTATTAGTAACATCTTGTATTTGTGTCACACATTTCTTATGTTCATTCTTAGACTTGTACAATTAACCCCAGTCCATCATCCACAACAAGTTCACTGTGTTATATAGTCCCATGTTTTATATTCTAACTTTCATTGTAGTAACATATATGACCCAGAACTTTCCCTTTCTGCCACATTCACATACATAAGTCAGTGCTGTTCATTACACTCACAATAATGTGCTACCATCACCAACATCCATTTCCAAACCTGTACAATGAACCCAAGTAGACATTCTGTACAAATTAAGCATCAACTTCCTGTTCTCTATCCCCAACCTATATCTAGATGCTAACTCTATGAGTTAGGTTACTCTGATTAGTTCATATCAGTGAGAGCATACACTGTGTGTCCTTTTGTGTCTGGCTCGTGTCACTCAGCATGCTTGAGTTCACCCATGTTGTTGCATTAGGACTCCATTAGCCATATCCTCTTACCAATGGTTTCTTCTCAAGCTTTACAAAAGTGCTAATGTGAAGGGATTAGTGTTTACTGGGAAACATATTTTCTTTTCTAAGAATTGTCATGAGTCCTTTTTATCACAATACTTGAGTACATATGGAATTAGGAGTTAGGATTGATACATGTGGAGTTCAGATGATGTTGGAACAGTTTTAAAGTATTTGCACAGCCCATAGTAGGTATAAACATGGATCTGCATCCATTACATTTATAAGGTTTGTTTATATGTATTGAAATCAAAGAACATTGCGTAAATTTTTGGTCCTTAAAATGCCATTTTCAAGAATATAAGTACATTGAAACTGCAGGTTTCATTTTGGTTATAGCAAAAAAAGCATCTAGCTTTTTGTTCTTTTAGTTTAAGTTCATGCATGATTGCATACCAACTGGAAACATTATGCAGAACTCATGCTGCAGATATAGCCTGGGGGCAGCTTATGGCCTTTTGACATGCTGCCTTCTGTTATTCTGCTTAATTCTTGGCTCTAGAAGGCTGACAACCCTCGGAAAGCACTTTTGAAGAGTCATTGATCATAATGAAAATTGCAGCCTTCATTGCCTGCTGCATGGCCAAAAGTAGCAGTGATGGGAAGAAAAGCAGAGTGCTGCCCTCTGGAATTTTATCCTATTTGAAGTGTACTTATGCTTTGTATAGTCATGGAGCTCACCAGCATTGAAAGAGAAAGACAGAATTCTGACTGATGACTTCATATGGCAAAACAGAAAAGCAGGTACTGCTCAAGTCAGCGTTTCGAACCTATCAACCCTCTGTTTTCTACTTTGGTTCTTGTGAAGCTCAGCATGTAACAAGTCCACAAGCAGAAGCTGTAAAGTGAGCGAAAACAGAGGCATACTATATACCTCTCCTGGGGTGTCTGAATGCTTGATTGGTTATGCCTTCTCTTCTCCTGTATCATTTAGTCACAAGAAGACCAAGACGTAATTATGAAATAAGTGAATTCCTAGTGAGAATGTTAGAAACCAAGTCACATGTGTATTCATGAATCATAGCATGTCATTATTTTCCTCTAGAAATTTGCACAAATTTTAATGAGCTAAATAAATTTGTAATCTCCTGGAGGAATAAAATATTGTTATTTATATCCCCTTTCTGATAACCCTCATGTAAGCTAAAAGAATAAACACATGTAAGAATATCTATTAAAAATGTATGCAGAAAGAGGATTGTGGGAAGATGGCAGAATAGGAAGCTTCCTCCACCAAACAACTACTAAACTGGCAAGAATTGACTAAATCAACTATTTTGAAACTCCAGAGTCTAGTAGAACATTGTGAAGCATCCAAGGAAGAACTGGAGAAATAAGCTGGCAAATTGTAATAAATACTGGTGAATTTCACCCTCAGTGCAGTGGCTACCACCCCCATCCCCCATTCACTGTGGCAGGTAACAGTGGGGTCTGCAGTCTGAGTTCCTGGTGATATGAAGATTTTGTCCTCCAAATTCTGGGGCTGTGAAGTCTGATAGCTGCTTTTAATCAACTGCTTCAGATCACTGCAAGCTGGCTTTGAGGGTGGTCACTGTTCCAATTCCCCTAAAGCAAAAGAAGCAGAGGAGTCTTAAAGATAGTGCCTGTGGTGGTCTCAGCCTGTGTGTGGCCCAGAAAATCACGTTCTTAAAGCTGGTCCACTCCTGTGGCTGTAAAACTATTGTGGGTGGGACCTTTTGGTAGGGTTACTTCAGTTAACGCATGACCCAGGGTAGGTCTTAATCCTCTTACAGGAGTCCTTTATAAGAGAATGAAATTCAGACAAAGAGAGAGAGAGAAACCCAGAGAAGCAGAGACAAAGCCAGAAGCAGGAAGCTGAAAGCAATGGAACCTGGAGAAGGGACAGACCAGCAGACGCCGCCACGTGCCTTGTCGTGTGCCTTGCCATATAACAGCTGAGTCCAGGATCGTGTCAGCCGGGTTTCAGGGAGAAAGCATCTCCTGATGATGCCCTGATCTGGACATTTTTCTCAGTCTCAAAACTGTAAGCTTATAAGATAATAAATCCCCATTGTAAAAGCCAACCCATCTTCTTATATTGCATTTCGGCATCCTAGAAAACTGAAACAGTACCATTCCCCAAAATTGCTGAAAACAGTTAAAGGGCTGTAGCAACTGCCCACGTACCAAAACAAGAACACACAGCTTCAGAGACCACAGGAGACGCTCCCGGTGTCCCCCTCACCCCTCCCCAGGTTTTGTGGGTCCAGCCTGTGCTCCTGTTTGGGGTCCCTGCCCTTTTCTGGCAGGAGCAGAGTAACTCCTATCAGCCAATCAGCTGGGAGGCAGCCCGAAGACCAACCAGGAAATGCCTCCTTGGCTCCCTTCCAGAATTTTCCCTCCAGGCAGAAGAGGCCTGGGACAGCTAAACCAGGGTAAGAAACAATTAAGTCGAAGCAGCCTGCAGCAAAGGCTTACCCGCTTCAAATCCTACAAGAGAGCACAGAGGAGATGGAGAAATGCTGTTTCATAGGGAGTAGAGGGAGCACTTGAATCCCTACAAGTGAGGAAATTCCTAAGGCCACCGACAAGCGCACGCCACGGACAAGACACAGGCTCAGAAATGACGGGGGGCCACGCCCTTCAGAGTTACCTCTGCTCATCTTGTTTTTACCTTTCTTTCATTAAATTAAGCTATCCCACACATCACCCATAGCCAATTGTGAATCACATTCAATGTAACATCTCTTCTGAGGACCTTTCATGAAAAAGATACTCTCTCACAATATTTTTTTAATTTTTTTTAAATAGAGAAGTTGTGGGTTTACAGACCAATCATGCGTAAAATTCCCATACATCACCCCATTACCAACACCTTGCAATGTGTGAAACATTTGTTAAAAATGATTATAGCAATTTTTTATAATTGTACTAATTTTTAACTGTAGGTACCTTTGTAACAATTGATGAAAAATTATTAAAACACTGCTATTAACTATGTCATAGTTACATTATATATATTTACCCATATACCACCCTATTATTAACACCTTGAATTAGTGTCACACATTTGTTATAATTCATGAGAGAACATTCTTATACTTGTATTAAAAAACTTAGTCCATCATCTATAACAGGGTTCACGGTGTTGTACAGTCCAATGCTTTACCTTTTAATTTTTATTCTAGCTGTATGTATGACCTAAAGTATCCGTTTAACCACATTCACCAATAGAGTTCAGGGCTATATATCACTTTCATAATAATGTGCTAACCGCATCAACATTTCCAAACCCTCACAATCAACCTAAATAGAAATTTTGTACAAATTAAGCATCATCTCCCCATTCTCTAAACCCAATCTATTCCCTGGCCATCTATAGTTTTCTTATTGTATACAGTTCATATCAGTGAGATCAATATTTGTCCTTTGTGTCTGGTTTATCTCAGTCAGCATAACATCCTCAAGGTTTATCCATGTTTTTGCATGCAACAGAACTTCATTCCTTTTTATGATTAAATAATATTCCATTGCTTGCGTAGACCACATTTGTTTATCTACTCATCTGTTGATGGCCACTTGGGTTGCTTTCATCTTCTGGCAATTGTGGATAAAGTTGCTATGAACACCAGTGTACAAATATCTGTTCTAGTCCCTGCTTTCAGTTCTTCTCAGTATGTACCCAGAAGCAGGATTGTTGGGTCATATAGTAGTTTTATACTTAGCATCCTGAAGAACTGCCAAACTCCCTTCCTCAGCGGCTGCACCACTTTACATTCCTGCCAGCAATGAATGAGTGTTCCTATTTCACCATATCTCCTCCCAAACTTGTCGTTTTTTAAAAATAGTAATCATTTTAGTGGGTAGGAAATGATAGCTCACTGTGGTTTTGATTTGCATTTCCCTTATAGCTATTGCTGTTGAACACCTTTTCATGTGCTTTTTAGCCATTTGTATATTCTCTTGGAAAAGTGTCTATTCAAGTCTTTTGCCCATTTTTTACTTGAGTTTTTTGACTTTTTATTGTTAACTTGTTATATTTCTTTATATATTCTGTATACTGAACCCATTTCAGATGCGGCGTTTCCAAATATTTTCTCCATTGAGTAGGTTGTTTTCTCACTCTCATGACAAAGTCTTTTGATGTGCAAAGGTTTTTAAGTTTGAGGTCCAATTTATTTCTTTTTTCTTCCATTGCCTGTGCTTTAGGTATAAAGTCTAAGAAACCATTGCCTAATACAGGATCCTGAAGATGCCTCCCTATATTTTCTTCTATGAGTTTATGTTCCTGGTTCTTATATTTAGGTCTTTGATCCATTTTGAGTTAATTTTTGTATATGGTATGAGATAGGGATCCTCTTTCATTCATTTGCTTATGGATATCCGATTCTCCCAACACTATTTTTGGAAGAGACTGTTCTTTCCCAATTGAGCAGACTTGCCACCTTGTCAAAAATCAATTGGCCACATACATGAGGGTCTGTTTCTGAACTCTCAACTCAGTTCCATTGGTAACGTCTATCCTTGTGCCAATACTATGCTGTTTTGTCCACTGTAAAGTCACTCTTAACTCAGCCATTCTGTCCACTGGTATTTATATGTAATATAAAAATAGTAACTTAGTTTCATTAAAATAAATGTTTTCCACTCCCATATTCCTCTGTTTCTTCTCTTTATGTTGTTTTTGTCCCCACTTTACCACTTTATATTTTGTACATCCCTTATCATGAAATATGCCTTTTTCTTGTTCAATTGTATTCTGACTCTTACAGGAAATAAATATTACAGTTGTATATTGAGGATACAGCCCTAATGGGTTTTGCATTTACCCTTTTAGTTATCCTTACTGATGAGCTTCATCTCTTCACACTACTCCAGGACGCTCTCTCCTGTCCTTTCCTGTCAACCTACTGGACTCCCTTTGGTAAGTTTTGTAGGGCAGGCCATTTGTTGACCGACTCTCTCAGTGTCAGTTATCTGTGAATATTTTAAACACTCCCTCATTTTTGAAGGACAGTTTTGCCAGATAAAAATTTTCACTGGGCAGTTTTTCTCTTTCAGTACCTTTAATATATCATGCCACTGCCTTCTCACCTCTGGTTTCTGATGAGAAACTCAACACTAAGTCCTGTGAGGATCCCTGGTATGTGATGAATCGCTTTTCTCTTGCTGCTTTCGGAAGTCCATCTTTACCCTTGGCATTTGACAGAGTAGGATTAGGACTTGTTCTTTTTGAAGTATATTGCACCTCTTGTACAAGCACATTTATGTCTTTCAAAAGAGTTGTGAAATTTTTGCTCATTATTTCCCTTCTCTTCTCCTGCTGTGGCACCAATGACACATATGTCTGTGTGCTTCATGCTGTCACTCAAATCCTTGTGACACTGCTCTGTTTTTCTATTCTTTTCTCTCTGTTCTTCTGACTGTATGATTTCGATTGCCCTGTCTTCTAGTTCTCTGATTTTTTCTGCTGCCTGTTCAAATTGGCTGTCATATGCCTTTAGTACATTTTAATCTCTACTCTTGTGCTTTTCAGCCCAATAATTTCTATGTTTCTTTTTATGCTTTCATATTCTTCTTTATGCTTGCACATTTTCTTTTTAATATCCTTTATCACTTTATAGGTCTTTCCTTCACCTCCTTGTATTGATTTAGGAAATTCATTTTAATATCTTTGATTTGTTGTTACAAATTCTGTGTCTCCTGAAGTTTTAATTTGTTCCTGTGACTGAGCCATATCTTCCTGTTTCATAGTATGGCTTGTAGTTTTTTTTCTGATATCTAGGCATCTGGTTATCTTGAGTTAATTATTGTGGTCAATTTCTCTCACTTGTCTGGAGTTTATTGTTGTTGACTTTGTATTAAGACTCCTCTTTGACACTTGGTCCAACTTATTCTAGACCTTTAGAATAACCCATGATTAATCAGATTTTCTCACCAACTCTTCATCTGAATCTTGTCCTCAATGTATGATAAAATTGTTAAGATTTTACTTAATGTGTAATTGTGTCACCTCAGGAGAAAACCTCCTTTCTTGTGTTCCTTCTCTGAGAATCTTGATCTGTTCTGCTTGTTTTTTGTGCAGAATTTTCTCCCCAGTTCCTATGATTTGTTTAATGCTTTCCCTCACTCAGTGTCCCATTTTTCCTTACACTTTTAAGTTCTGGGACCCTCTTCTCTTACAGCAGTTTATTTTACCCCTCCCCCCTTTTTTCTGTGAGGATTCAATTTCTTCCCTGGTAAGGTAGCCTCTCCTGGGAGCCATATGGCATCAATCCAAAAATTTGGGTCACTCCAGAGAAGTCTGTTTTGCATTTAGGTGTCCAGCAACAGAAACTGGATTGAGTGAGTACTGCACTTTGTAGTTGCAGTTGTTTTCCCATTCATATTCATTCTCTCTCTCTCTCTCTCTCTCTCTCTCTCTCTCTCTCTCTCTCTCTCTCTTTCTCCTTCTTTGAAGTCCTTTTGTATGCTGCACTCTTCATCAGCTTGTGCTTTTCCCTGGGTCTCTGTGGACTTGGGTCCCTGTGCCTGGACATTCATAGGGCTCTATCACTGCCTTCCTATTAGAGATGGGAGGGATCCAGGTCTCTGCCTCTAAGCATCTCCTAAGCTGTGTGGGATTGAGTAAAGGAAAGGGAGTTGACCGACAGGTCTGGGGCCATCATTTTCTACCTAATATTTTCCTTTTTCTTTGATTCAGCATTTGTGGAATCCTTCTCCAGGTTCTACCATTCTCAAGTTCTAAGCAAGTCCTTTTACTTACTGAATCTGTGGAGACATTTATTCAGGGATGTCTTATGTCACCATATGGATGATGTTGCTCCAAGGCTATTTCCTGTTATATACATATACAAAAAAAAATGTATATATATATGTACATATATATATACACATATATATATATATACATATATATATATACACATATATATATATATTTTTTTAAGATGGGTAGATTACATAAATGTTACACAAAAATTACAGGGATTCCCATGTTCCCCACCTCCCACACCTCCCATAACATCCCACATAAACATCCTTCATTAGTGTGGCACATCACCTGCAATGGATATACACATCCCGGGGCTTTAAGGCTATTTTTTTAATAGGAGGGCTGAGCACTGAAGGAGAGCACTGACCAAAGCAGAGCCAATTTACAAAGTCTGTGAAAGATGTTTTTTTGCATTGATTGTTGGTTTTTTTAGCTCCTGGGACTTAAGGAAATCTATGTCATAGCAGGAGGTGGATACAATATTAAGGAACATACAGTACAGAGACTAAATCCTATAGTTAGCCCTTTAAAGCATTAAAGGTACACTGCACAATAAAAGATCACAAGATTAGAGAAGAAACACTAAATGATGGCCCATCCAAAGGATTAGGATAAAAATGCAGAAACATCAAGAAGACAACCAACTGTTATATACTTGTTGAGCCCTGAATCTCAGCAGAGTTACAGCCAACACTTACTTTCCAGTTTATCGGACTTACCCTGGAAAACTAACAAAAAGATGATGATGGACAACACCTATCCCCAACAAAAGAGAGTATCTACAACCACAAGCAAGACATTTCCATCCATCTGCCCCATGGTCCCAGACCTAAGTCCCCTCTCAATTGGAAATAGAGTGGGCATCACCATCCCCAAATCCTCAAGACTGAAGAATGAACTAACATAAAAGGGAAAAGCAACTGTGGACCAAAGTAGACTTATTATTATTCTAGCAATGGAAGAACTTGTATCATTGATATAAAGGCAGTGGACATCAGAGGTTCTGATGGGATGGAAAGGGAAAAATAGGTGTGACATGGGGCATTTTGGGGACATTGAAATTGTCCTGCACAACATTGCAATGTTGGATACAGGCCATGATGCATTTTTCAAAACCTATAAAAATTGTGCAATGCAAAGTGTAAGCCATAATGTAAACTATAGATCATGGTTAATAGCAATGCTTCAATATGTGTTCATCAATTGTAATAAATGTACCACACTAATGAAAGATGTTGTTAATGTGGGAAAGTGTGGGAGGGGGTGGGGCGTAAGATATGTGGGAATCCCCTATATTTTTTATGTAATTTTTATGTAATCTAAAACTTCTTTAAAAACAAAGAAAAAAAGAATTAATTGGAGGATCAAAACAAAAGAAAGAGGACAACTAGATATCACCAGCTAATTCTTGGAGAGCTTTTGTTTGTTTTAATTTGTTTGCTTTTACTGATTAAGAAAATAACACATGCTCATTTCTGAAAATCCAGAAATTACAGAGAAATATAAATGTTAAAATAAAGTTGCTACTACTCAGGGAAAAAAAAGAGACTGTGGGCATACCAGACAAGACTTTTTAAAAAGTGTCTTCAATATTTCAAAGATATGAAGGAAAATGTAGAGAAAGAACAAGGGTATCATGAAAACAATGAATGAACAACATGAGAATATAAATAGTTATAAATGTTTAAAAAGGATCTAAACAGAAATAAGGCCAAAATGACTGAAATGAAGAATAACCTAGAAAGTTTTCAAAGATAGATTGGAGATCAAAAGAAAGAATCAGTGAACTTGAAGACAATTGAAATGAGTCAGGCTGATGATCAGAATGAAAATAAGAATTTACAAAAACCAAAAATAGCCAAAGAAACCTGTGGGACACCATCAAGCATTCCAATATATGCATTATAGGAATCTCAGAAGAAGAAATAAAAAAAGAGACAAAGGAGCAGAAAGAATATTCTGAGAAATAACAGCAGAAAACTAAATATTGTTAAGATGTCAGTTCTAACCAAAGTGATTTACAAATTCAATGAAATCCCAAATCAAAATTCCAATAATCTTCTTTGCAGAAATGGAAAAGCCAATCACAGATTTTATATGGAAGGGTAAGGGGCACTGAATAGACAAAGCCAGCTTTAAAAATAAGAACAAAGCTAGAGGATTCAAAATTTCCAATGTAAAAACCTATTACAAAGCTAGAATAAATTAAAACAGCATGGTACTGCGACAAGGACGGACATGTAGACCAGTGGATTAGAATTGAGAGTTCAGAAGTCAACCCTCACGCTTATGGCCGACTGATTTTTGAAAGGAGGCAAAGACCACTTAATTGGGAAAGAATAGTCTCTTCGCCAAAAGATGCTGGGAAACAGATCTTCATATGCAAAAGAATGAAGGTGGACCCCTACATCATACCATATATAAAAATCAACCCAAAATGAAACAAAGACCTAAATATAACAGTCAGAACTGTAAAACTCCAAGAAGAAAATGCAGGTAACTATCTTCAGGCCCTTGTGTTAGTGAATGGTTTCTTAGACTTTATACCCAAAGCACAAGAAATAAAAGAAAAAATAGATAAATGAGACCTCATCAAAATTAAAAACTTTTATGGATCAAAGGACTTTATCATGAACATAAAAAGACAACCTACACAATGGATGAAAATATCTGGAAACCACAATCTGGTAAGTGTTTAGTATCCAGAATATATAAAGAAATCCTACAATGCAACAACAAAAAGACAAACAATTCAATTAAAAATGGGCAAAGATTTGAATAGACATTTCCCCAAAGAATAATATAAATGGCCCAAAACACTTGAAAAGATGCTTAACATCAGGAGCCATGAGGGAAATAAAAATCAAAACCATAAGACACCCACTAGAATAACTACTATTAAAAAAAAACAAAACAGAAAATCAAAACTGTTGGAGAGGTTATAGAAGAGGAGAAATACTCATTCCTTGTTGGTGAGAATATAAAATGGTGCAGCCCCTGTGGAAGATAGTTAAGCAGTTCCTCAGAACGCTTAGTATAGAATTACCATATGACCCAACAATCTCACTTGTAGGTATATACTAAAAAAAAAAATTGAAATCAAGGACTCAGGCGCGAGTAGATATTTTCACTCCAATGTTCATAGCAGCATTATTTACAATTGTCAAAAGATGGGAGCAACCCAAGTGTCCATCAATTGATGAATGGATAAACAAAATGCTGCATATACACACAATGGAATATTATTCAGTTGTAAAAGTAATGAAGTTCTGATACATGCAATAATATGGATGATACTTTAAGACATCAGGCTGCGTGAAATAAGCCAGGCACAAATGGATAAATATTGTATGATCACACTGATGGGAACGAATTAGAATAACAAACTCATAGAGTCAGAATCTAGAACATAGGTTACCAGGGGCTGGGGTGGCGGTAGGGAACAGAGAGTAAACACTTAAATTGTACTGAGTTTCTACTTGGGCTGATGGGAAAGTTTTGGTAATGGATGGTGGTGATGGTAGCATAACATTGTGAGCGTAATTAACAGCACTGAATTATATATCTGAATGTGGTTAAAAAGGGAAGTTTTAGAACGTGTTGCTAGAATAAAAAATTGTAAAATCAGTCATGGAATTGCGTAACACAAAGAGTGAACCCCAAGGTAAACCATGGGTTACAGTTGGTAGTGCAATTATAAAAATACGCTGTCTTCAACTGTAACAAATGCAACACACTAATTTAACCTTTTTAATAGTAGGGTCGTCTATGGAGCCCTGTATTTTATGCATGAATTTTCTTTAAAACTGAAACTTCTCTATCTAAAAATATTTATCGGGGTGCTATTTTTTTGTTTTTGGCAGACGATTTTTTTATGTACCTGTAAGGTCCAAAGAAACAACTGAGAAACCTTATAAACAAAAGAATTTAGTAAGTTAGGTGAGCAGGAAGTGTATAAGCAGCTCATAATGTCTACTAAATAAATTTCCTAGTCTAATAAAAAGTCTTTTAGTATATAAGGCAAAAGGCCCCATTTACAATAGCGATGTGGGAAGGAAGTATACCTTTTTAATTTGTAGCTTCATGCTTGATTTCCATATTTACACTCTGTCTTAGCGATCACTGGAAATTTCAGAGTATTTAATGGTCAGAAACATAAACATAAAGATAATTTAGTTCAGTTTTTGAGATGAGAAAACTGAGACTTAAGTACACAGTATACATATACTTAATTAGAATAGCATTTGGGGGAAAATCTAATTGGTCTGATCTTATAAATAAAAATGTAGAAATTTGCAAAATGCACCAGAAACACACATACAAACACACACAAGATTTTATTTAATAAACACATAGTGCTTACTATGTGCCAGGTATTTTCTACATGCTGCATAATATTAATTCATGTAATCCATCTAAGAAACTAGAAAGCAGGTACTATCACTGTGTCTATTTACAGGTGGACATTCAATGCTCTGCCTGTAACTGCACAGCTAGTGAGTGATTTGAGCCACTGTTATGCTGAGCCTCGTGATGCTCAGAGCAAGCCCACAGCACAGGCAACGCCAAAACTACTGTCACTTCCACTAAGCAGATGTAGAAGCTCAGTGCTAGAACATTTAAATGTTCCTCCCAAGAGTTCCTACATAGTTAGAGACAAAGCCAGTTCTAGAAAGCAGATGGAAATCCCAGTTCTCCTAATTCCTGCCCAGGAATTATGTCTTTTTGTTATATTATATTGCCAAAGATTCTGAAGTTGTCATAATTATACCAAACAAATATAAGTTGTTAAATTGTTTTCCTGAGATATAATTTATCAGTGTGAAATTTTAGCATTTGAATGAATTTTTATGAAAACACAATCAAGAAGCAAAACAAAACATTTAAATTACTACATAAATCATAAATGGGATGCATCAAAACCAAGCCTCAGATGCAATGTTTTTTATCAGTAGTTTTTACCACTTCAGTTGGGTCGCCTAATCCATCCCAGGCTTTGAGCTATACGCTGCAGAGTAAGAATAAAGATGGATGTGATATAATTTCTGACCTCAAGTTACTTAATCACCCTGGAAAAATAGAATTCTGTCCTAGCTTCAAACCTCAGCAAGAAAAAAGTGAATTAAAATGACTCTAGGGAAACAGAGGATTAGGTATGGTTTAGTATAGGTCTCAGAGTTTTTCCCCTTTTTAATGATATAATGGAAATAACATTGAACTTGCAGTAGGAAAATATCACTTTGAATCATGGCACTGTGTGATCTTAAGCAAATCATATAACCTTTCATTTTCAGATTCTCCACTGGTAAAATAAGATTGATTATATCTGCCCAGCAAGGTCATGAAAATAAGGTAGTATATAAAAACCATTTGTAAAGCATAATATACTTTAAAATTGTATTAGCTCATTTGTATCGACAAGGTTGAGCACTATTTGTAGTCAGCTACACGTTGCTACTTTTTGGAGAACATACAAGAGCTCATTCATTGCTGTGCACCCACCCAGGGCCAGTTGTTGTCCCAGGGGCTGTGATTACACCATCTTATTCCTCCTCGTCACACCCTGCAAGGTAGTCACAGTGTAACACGAGGACCTGAATGTTACAGCCGTGACGTAACAACACTAGAAGGTAGCAGAATCTTGTCAAACATGTATCTTTCTAGCTTAAAAGTCTTTGCTCTTTCCATAACACCATGTTTTCTCACCAATTTATGTTTACTAAATTTCTTTTTTTTAATACGGAAAACACTCACAGCATACTATCATGTATCAATAAATTAGGCATTCTCCCTACTGCCTTCCAATCATGATGCCAAGTTATAAATACTTTATTCAGCTATTTGAAAAGCTTCTTGAATGTGGAAGGATGATTAACAATTAAAGAAGATACACCAATAGAAAAACATAAATTATATACCTTCAAAAAATAGAAAAATGGGTACTAGAAACAAAGCAAAAGATCATCCTGGTCCACCCAGTATTTAAATCTAATCTGATATCTCTCTTGCAATGCATAACTATGCTTTGAAAAGGGATTCTCAGTTCTGCCTCTCTACCATATTTGACAGTTTAGAGCCCTCAGTATTTTCATTTTTCTAATCTAAACCTCTTTTATGATAGTAAAAGCCCTTTTCATCTTTTTTTCTGTTCGAGGGGTTATACAAAAGAGCTTTTTAAAATAAAACCTGTCTCTTTTATACCAAGCTTCCTATTGTAGTGCCTAGTGAATAATGGTGGTACTTAAAATTTTGTATTGAATTTATAAACAGAATACCATTGAGCATAGTTTTCAGTTATGCAAACTATGCAAATTTACAGTAATTGGTGGAGCCTGGGTGGGCCCACAAATCAAAAGGCTCCAGAGTCCTGGCGTTTGTGAGGACCATTCTGTGTGCAGGGATTTTAGAGGTCCCAAATCTTCCCTTCCATCCCCTCACCCCCAGGGTGATGTAGGTGGAGTAAAGATGGACAGATGGAGGCAGGAGTGGATAGAGGAGGATGAGTGGGTGGAAAGGTAGACAAAATATGCTTCTATTACAAGCCCCAGACATCTTGTATACCATGGACAATGTTCTATCCAGACTTGGAAAAGTTGTTTAAAAGGAATCAAGAAACATAGTTGCTGACATAGAACTGTGTAGAACTTGGGTAGTTTGGAAAAAAGATTGAGAGTGCAAAAATTCCATCCTCTGTTTCCTTAAGAACTTAGTGCTTTATTCTGGTTATCCAAACCATGATGCCATTAATTTGCCTGAATTGTAGTTTGAAAATCAAAGCCTATGCACAACTCAACTTTGTAAATGGCTACTTTATATTCCTTCCTCTTCTTTTTAATTGAATTTAATTTTTAAAATTTGTTTTATTGCTACAAATACACACTGCCCCACTTCTCCCCCCATTCTTGGGTAACATCTAATCTACTTTCTATCTCTGCAAATTTGCTGTTTCTGGTCATTTCTTGTAAGTGACATCACGTACTATCTGCCTTTATGTGCCTTGCTTATTTCACTGAGCCTAAAGTTTAAAGGTTCTTCTTTGTTGCAGCATATGTCTCAGAGCTTCATTCTTGCTTACGGCTGAATAATAGTCCATTGTGTATAGCTAACATTTTGTGTATCCATTCATTTGTTGACAGACACTTGGGTTGTTTCCACCTTTTGGTTCTTGTGAATAATGCTGCTACGAACATTGGTGTGTAATCTGTGTTGAGACCCGATTTCCATTTTCTCTGGATTTATAACCAGAGGTGGAATTGCCAAGTCATATGGAGATTCTTTATTGAACTTTTTGAGGCACTGCCATATTGCTTTCCACAGTGGCTGCAACATTTTACATTCCCATCAACAATGTGGTAGTGTTCTAATTTCTCCACATCATATCCAAAACTTCTTACCCATCTTTAAAAAAAATAATGGCCACCCTTACAGTTGTGAAGTGGTATCTCCTTATGTTTTTGATATCCATTTCCCTAATGGCTAATGATGTTGAGCATATTTCCATATGTTTATTGGCCATTTGTATATCTTCTTTGGAGAAATTTCTATCCAAGTCTTTGCCTAATTTTTAATTATGTGGTCTTTTAGTTTTTGTATTTTTTTTTTTATCCCCCCCTTGCTGCTTGTGCTGCTGTGTCCATTCGCTGCGTGTCTTCTCTGTGTCTGCTTATCTCCCCCTTGCTGTGAGGTCTTGCCGCATCAGCCCACGGC
>JAQZBX010007775.1:0-49658 GCA_029593785.1 Cabassous unicinctus | reverse complement strand
ATGCAATTTTTTTTAAATTAGAGAAATTGTAGGTTTGCAGAAAAATCATGCATAGAACACAGAGTTCCCATATACCACCCTGATGCACCTTGCATTAGTGCATCAACACAATTTTATTATTTCAGGAAACCCTGGCTCAGGGAGATAAAAGTTTACTATTTACTTTCCAGTCTGCATTTTGGAATCTTTACCTCCAAAACCCTTGCCTTGCTGTGACCACCAATCCTAAACTATATATTGTAATCCTTACCCAATGCTAATCAATCGAGCCCTTGTACTGAAAGGGCCATCTTAAGCCAGACTCCAAAATCAACATAAATAGCCCAACTTTGCCCTCCTTCCTCCAATAACTCTGTCAAGGTAGAGAACTCTTACCATGGTAAGCAACATACTCAACCTTGCCTTATTTCGGTGCTAATTTTAGGAAGCATTCAACACTTGCAGGCATTCTTGAGTGGATGTCCTCCTTCTTAGTTAGAATATTTTAATATATATCTATAATACATAATAGACATATAGTATGTGTATGTGTGTAATTTGATACTTCTTACACTTACTCTTATATGGTTTCTTCTTTATGCTTTCTCCATTATTAACATTCAAATAGGCCTTACCCTATTGAATTTCCCATTAAACTTTCTTAATGCTGTTTCTCTATGAACTTTGCTTTTGTTCTTCTGGTGTGCAATGAAAGGTCTCAGGCATTCCACGCTTCTAAAATACTATATAACCTTGAACCTACGGACACTAGGCAACAATTCACTAAAGATGATCTCAAACTTTCAAAGGATCCTTCTACTAATTCTCAAATCTCTCCCCTTCACATTGACTACCCTGGCTCCAGGGGCTGCACTAGTTTATAGCAAGCCTGGCCAACCCAGTACGGTCAATATTGGCTCCACATAAACTGTTACACTTCTACAGATGAGGTACCCAGCTTCTTAGCCCCTGAGGACAAAAAAATTCCACTGAAAAACAATGTTCCATAATATTATTTGAATGGCTGCCCCCAAACCTAAGGAATCTCAAGTTGACTCTTATCTAGTTTCCTGTTTTCTACTTTCCTTCAAATTTCCCTAAACTCCCTGGGATGAAGTCTATAGAATTAGGTCTTTCAAGATTTTCCTTGTATCCATAAGAAAATTTAGAATAAATAGAAGGCTCAGGCCATTTAAGTTTGATTTAATATTTGAAAACAGTTCAAGTTTAATCAAACAGGATAATATATGCATATGTTGGGATGATTATATTTATGTTATTGTGATGGAGTGCTTACCCTTGCCTCAAAAGCAATTACAGAGAATGAGTACATTTATTTGAAACATGATAAATTGGGCCCAGGATTGAGTTTATCTTAAAAAATAATGACTCGAAATGTTTTACTTGGTATGTGCAACTAACATGTAATTATTATTTATAATATTAAGAATCATATGTAGGTAGGCTTTATGCAGGTATAGTTACAGTAATCAGATTATATTCATTTCTTAAAGAGAAGAGTGCCTCTTATATCCCTTTATTTTCCCAGCATAGGCATAACATCTTATACATAGCAGGTGCTCAAGAAAAGATTCATTGTACTTGATCAGGCAATTGGGCAACTAGTTCTGCCTGTTTGGCAGCAGGTTTGATGAGCCTGCTACTTAATGATTCTGTCCCTGGCATGACAACTTCCACCCCCCCCCTTTTTTTTTTTTTTAGGAGTACATGGGATTTAACCCAGGGCCTCATACATGGGAAGCAGGCTGTCAACCACTTGAGGTACATCAGCTCCCCAACACCCAGTAATTTTTGACAATAGCCAAAGAAAGTCTGCAGATAAACAATGTGCTAACAGAGTAGTATATATTTTAAAATCAGTGCTTTGACTTTATGTAAGTGTTCATATTACCTTAATGATTTTTCTTTGCATCATACTCTTCTCTCCCTTACCTAATTCACAGACAGCTCTCCTAAGGCAGATTGTAACATAAAGGGTTGAAACAAGTAAGGGGAGTAGGGAGGAGGTTGCCTTAGAAGTGGAGCAGCTACCGTAAAATGTTTATTCTCCAGAAGAAAAAAAAGTTCTCCAGAAATCCTTCCATCTAGGCGCGATCTGATCTACTTACAAATCAGTGCTGCTGTCTAGTTTCTGCCCTGACAAATACTTTTGGGAAGGTGGGGAGAGGGGGCAATCAGTATAATTTACTCTAAGTCTCCTTCCAATTCTAAGCCTGATTCAAAATTGGAGAAAATGGTGGAGCCCAATACCCCAAATTCTGGATTCCCCCCACCCTCCCCACCTCCAAAAAAAAAAATCCTTGCCTTCTATATACACTCTCCATTTCTGGGATGATCTAGTTCTGCGAGGAGAAAAAGCAGCAATGGGGTGTGCCAGGATGAGAAAAAGTACTACTTCAAGATGAGACCTCACAATAGCCCATACCTGGAGCAATGCATTTCCTCATCCCCCTCCCACCACAAGCCGACCCCACTGACTCCCAACTCATTTAATAAATTCTGAGGGACTTCCAATCTCTACGCTTGGCTCAGAGTAAACTAACAGAGAGAAAAGCACGCTGGCCACGAAGAAGAGAGATTGAGAAAATCGATCAGGCCGCGCGGCAACATTTCAGTTGCAGAGTAACGCTGGGGCGGACAGGCATGGAGTCTGCTGTTTACTCTCTGTGGGACACAGCTGGCTTTGAATAAGAACATTAAATATACAGCACCGTAGTTTGGTCTCGGTCCAGCCTCCGGTCTGTGGCACTCGGCCATTCATCTACCCCAGCCAGTCCCTAGCCCAGGCTTACCATTTACTGGGAAGGGCAATCCTCTCGCAGTCACACCTGTTAGGGGTTTCTCCACTCCCCGCCTCCACCCCACCAACGGGGGTAGTGAGGGCGGGAGACCAGGGCTGGGCCTTCCAGAACAGACCCCCAAAGGACTGGGCGCACAGGGCTGGGGCGGGGAGGGGAGGCTGCAAAGGCGGGAGAGGTCGAGACCACCGGAAAGGGGCATGGGAAGAGCTGGGGGAGGGGGCGTCAATGCTCGCGTTAGGCTTCCAGAGCCTGCAGCAGAGACGGCGAGACTGAGCCGCGAAGGAATGGGGTTTGTACCAGCCGCCGCATTTCTCCTCGTAGCCCCGGCGCCGCCTCCCCTCGCCAGGCCGCGGCGCCCATTAGGCCGCGCAGTCTGAGCGCCGGCGCCCGGCGGCCGCATCTCGCCCAAGACTGGAGGGGAGGGCGCGGCGGGGCCGCGGCGGGGGGACTCCGCGAGCCCGGCGGCCGGCAAGTGTCCGGGGCGTACCAGCTCCTGCTATAGCCGGACCACGACCGGGACGGAGCTCCCTGAGCGTCCCCCCGGGGCCGCTGCGCGGGCAGCGACCGGGAGGTGGCGCCGAGCTCTGCCGCTCGGCCCGGCATCTCCGTGCACCCGGCGGCGGCGGCACGAGCTCGAGCGCCGGAGCAGCCTCCAAGCCCATGGCGAGCGGCGACGCGGACGACGAGGGGGTGGCCCGGAGGGACAGCACGGCGTGGCGTCCGGGGTCCCCCGGCGTACTGGGAGACCAGGCTGCCGGCGGCGGCCACGGGGCGCTGTCCACTGCTGAAGCTCCCGCCGAGGGCGCTGTGCTGCCCGCCTGGATGCGTCTTTACTTCTACGGGATGCACGGGATCACCCTGGACGTGCTGGTGTCTTCCGCGCGGCGCTTCGCGCACAGCCCGGACCTCCGGATGCTGGGCTTCTCCTCGCCCTACCGTTGCCTGCTCCACTCGCTCACCCACTTCGCCCTGGAAAAGGTCTACCTGCAGCAGTGGCGCTGCTCCAGCGCCTTCGTCTTCAATTTCCTCCTCTACCCCTCGGCCCACGTGGGGTTGCAGACCCTGGCAGGCCAGGCGCTGCTGCTCAGCCTGGGCGGCGGGACAGGGGGCGCGTCGGCGCCGGGGGCGCTGGACTTGGCGCTGCAGTACGTGCTGGCGCTCTACCACTGTCAAGTGTTCCTGAGGCGCTTCCTGCACTTGCGGTACCAGCGGCGCCTGCAGCTGCGGCGGCGGGGCGCGCCCACCGCGCGTCCTGGCTCCCGGGCCTTTGCTGCGGCCGGCGGCCTGCGGCGACGACTCCGTGCACCCAGGGGCGCCGGGGGAGCCCCCAGCCAGGGGCTGCCGGACCTGCTCCGTTTTCTCTTTTTCGGAATGCACGGATTTCTGGACGAGATCTTTTTCACCTTCTTCTTTAACGTGCTGGGTCACGGGGACCGGGCAGCCAGCGGCCACACGTCGCTCTGGTCCTTCTTTATGTACGGCAGCTGCAGCTTCGTGGTGGAAAAGCTCTACTTCCACCTCCACTACAGCCGGGGCTGGGGCACCTGGAAGCGGGTGCCGATCTACGTGCTCTTCATCTACGCTTGGGAGTTGTCCTGGGGTCTGGGACTCCGCATGTGCGGGGCTTGTTCCTGGGACTATTCTCACTACCCGCTCAATTTCATGGGCCTCATCACTCTGATGTATTTACCCGGTTGGATATTCCTTAGTGTTTACCAGGACCTACTTTCCAACGTGTTGTGGCGGGTGCAGTACATACCAACTACCTAAGACCAGACCGAGCAAACAAAAAACAAAGTCACTGGATTCCCACCAATGAATGCGATTTATTTTTACACATTTAAGATGGAGTGGAGTTTTTAGTCTTTTCATTTTTATATGCTTTACTAAACTCTTCCAACATGTTTTATTCGACATTTTAGTTTTTCTGACTATTTGGGACCTATGCATAATACAGTACTTGGAAGTATTACTCGAGATATACTTAACTCATCAGTATTTTAAAGCCCCTACAAACCCAAACAAAAAATCCACTATACCTTAACATGAGAAAGCTGTGGTATTCACTTTTTTGGACATAGATAGAGAATAGTAATCTTTCTTTTTTCTTTCTTTCTTTTTTTTTTTTTAAGTGAAGAAGTTCTTCAAATCAGAGACCAGTGTTTTTTACAAGATTTGGTCAAATTTTCTAATTTAATTATTTATTTTTAATCCAATTTCATTTTAATTCTTTGACATATTTACCTTGACTGATGAAATTCAGTATCTTGAACTTCTGAAACTATAGTTGATAGTTCTTAAAGTGCCTCTGTCTAGCACACAAGTGAAAAGAAGCTGACAAATATGAAAACACACCCTGTGAATAGATTTTTAAATAAGAAATCTTTTTTAGCAACTCAAACAGATGACACTGTGTTTTAGATATTTGATCTCCATCCTGGAAATGATTCCTTTCCAATGTTGGTTAGCCTCAGACACTAGTGTGTTAAAGTTCATCAGATCTTTTATTATCTATAGCTGTGAATTTATGTTACTGTGCAATAATGTAAAATGTTTACCTTAACATGTCCAGGAGCTAAGAGAAATTATACCACCTTCAGTAGTGTTCTAATCCTAAGGACCTTTTTCTACATGGAGCTTCAAGAATAGAAGCAGTATCTTGGAATAAAATGAACCTGAATGTTCACCCAAATTGCATTAGGCCTAATTGTTTTCTGTGAATACATTTGTGTGTTTTTAGGATTATTTCTGCCATAGCTCGCTTGTATACATTTGTCTTTTTTGTTCTGGATCCACACAGAGTTCTTGGGTCAGGCCTGATGTAGCAATGCACATTATAAATCAATGTTGGCTTTTTGGTGACTCATTATTAATGTCTGGAAGCTCCAAGGTAAATGAGATGATGTAAACCATTTTAAGAAACCATGTCTAATTAATTAATAATGTACTTTAAGGTTGTTTGCTATTTTTCTTATATTTAGAACAGACTTGAGTATGAACTCAATTTTGACTGATACCTCCTCAATTTTCATTACAAAGATAATCAGGAAAACTTAAAAGTGTATAAATGAATAGTTTTCTATTCAAATCACCAGTTTGCCTATGCTGTAAAAGTGGATTTTTTTCCCTATTGTAAAAAAATATTTGCTAGGAGAGTAGAAATGAATAACATTAAGAAATAAGTCCAGCATTGTTCTGATTGTTACATTATTTTAATCCAAATCTGAGATTGTAAGCTAAATTATAAATAATGCTTACACCTGTGAAATGTCCCACCTGTGAAATCCAGCATATCAAACTGATTATCTTAGCCAAAGCATAGCAGTAACTTTTAAAAGTAAGCTAAATGTTTGCAAATAATTTTATTTAAGAAGAGCTTATGGACACTTGGTCACAGATAAAAGATCTCTGAAAACCCTGGGTGGGAAAATGTCTTTGACTCTAAATTTAGGCAGATGCTGTACAAAATATTTGTAACTCAGATATGTCATCTGCACATCACTATTTCATACCACACACCCTTGTGAATACTCAACCAAATCATGACTTCTGTAATACTTTGCTAAATGTACATATTTGCACTTATGCCCTTCACATGCTGCTCCCCAGTCCTACTGACCTGCTCACCAGCATTCTTAGAATCAGAAACCTGTCAAGAAATAGGAAAGCATGGTATTCGTGTTTTCTTTTGTTTTTATTGCTAATCTTCTTTAAGGGAAATGTCAGGGATTTTTCATTCATTCAATTCATTCAAGAAATAGTTATGAGCATCCACCATTTGCCAGCCACTTACTTGGACTCTTGGGATACAGCAATAACCAGACAAAATTTCTATCCTTGTGAAGGTCACATTCTAGTGATATGATTTAGAGGAGATTAGGCTATGAGAGGCAGTTGCTAAAGCTCTGAGGGCACTCACTCATTCAGGCCTCTTCCTGTAATAGCCTTCCATCCTCTCTAAAACAAAAGCACAATAACAGTCTCTTTGCTACTTCTACAAAGAGCTAGTTTTTTGGTTTCAAAGAAGTGCTTATCCTGTCAGCTCAGCACCTTGCTTAAGGGTTTCTCATCCTGTTTACTCAACTTCTTAAAAATGCCATTTTGCTGGAACTTTGAGCTTTTAAAGAAAAATCAGGGAAAGAAAGGAATTTATCAGATCATTGGATTTTGTTACTCAGTAGCTCAGATATAAAAATGATAATGTGATATGATAATAGTTAATATTTAAGTAGCACCATGTGCCAGGAGGTGCTCTAAGGTGATAGAGATAGATATGAGGATGAGAAAACTGAAGCCCAGATAGGTTAAGCAACTACCCAGAGTCACAGAGCTATTGAGCAGTTAGGTTTGAAACCAAGTACACTGGACTCCAGAGTTTGTTCTTGCCTCAGTCTACTGACCACAGTGATTTTGGATCTTCTATGGATTTCATCAATCTCTATTGCTCCTCTCTTTCATTATTAAAGATAAAAGAGTAACTATATAAAAGCCAGACACTAGTAGCAAAAATACTCTTCCATGTTGGCTTTTTATTTGACGGTAAATAACAAGGGAGCTTACCAGGATGAATAACTGACAATCAGCCTAGTTCTAATTCCCCAGATGATATGCCTTTATATAAGTGATGCACTGAAATGGAGTTCTTCATTTGAAGTCCAGATAATCTTGAGTATAAGAAAAATATGGCAAAATGCAAAATATTTCATATCACAGGCTAGGAAAATGCATATAATTATTGCTATATATTTTATATATTATTCAGGATAAGTGTCACTCAAGAGCTAAACAGCCAAAAAAATTTAATTTTTACAAAAGCATTCATTCTGAGTTCTAATAAATACCTCTGAGAGTCCAGGAAATGAAATTCTTAATAGAAAAACATAAAGTAAAACAGTAACAACTGTAGTTTTCTCTCCATGCTTTACTTATACAATGCTGAAATTTCTTTTTAGAAATGTTTCAACATTTAAATCAATTGTATTTGGTCCCTGAATCTAAAGAGAAGTACGACCTTTTAAGTTTTTCCTGCAACAATCAGTTCCTGTATCGTACATGGACTCCCATAAGGTTGATAGTCCATTTCAACATTTCAGACATTTCAATGACTGAGAGTACTTAACTCTGAATATTTTATTATAAATATTTGACATCTCATGTTTCAACTCAACAAAACACAACTTAGAAAGATATGATTGCCTTTTGTTGTTTGAGAAACATCTCTAATTGGACAACTTTACACTTTGAAAAGAAGAATTTCTACTCTTTTGAAATAGTCTCATCAGTATGACTGACCTAGTTCTGTTTAAAAGGATGAGGAGGAGGAGTTTTGGTAGACTAATTTGCATCTTTTTCCACTTCCAAAATACATGAAAAATCAGTATACTTGGAAAGGAAGTTATACTTATGATACAGACTTGGAGTGGTGAGCAAGTCAGTATGTTGTACTATCTGAAAACATTTTTAATAAAATCAATTTTTGTTTATATTAAAAGACATTAAAAATTCTTTACTTTTAAATTAAGTTGTTTTTTTTTTTTAGAAAAATTGCAGCTTTATTTCTGTTTTAATTATTGCCTCAGTAATATTCACCATGACATCTTATACATTCCAATATACTAATATTTCTTGATAAACAAAATTTGTGCTCATACACAGATTCTGCTTATGTCCTCATCTCATTATCTAGAGTCAATTATATCCATAAATTACTTCTGGCATTGTCTATTATAGTTGCCAAGGTTAAATTTTAATTTAAAATATACTCTCTCCACTAGTGCTTAATGGAGCCAAGCTCCCTCACTGAGGGAAAGTAAGAAGAGGCAGCAGAGTCTCCATCAAACACATGCCTCACTTTAGGCTTAGTTGAAAGATGCCAGTAAAAATGGATCCGTTGTGTTGCTAGACTTTTTGTCTATTCTTAGGCTTAGTACCAGGGAAGCCAAGAAAAACAGCAGTTGCCTGTGTGGACTTCTATTCACTAAATTGGCCTCATTTGAATTTTTAACACTGAGGCATCAAGCCATGGCATAGGCGGTAACTTTCAATTCACCAGGAACGCAGACTGTAAATTATTTAGTGATGAGTGTAGAGACAGATAATTTTTTGCCTTAATTCTTTAATTCTTTTTGTGAAATGGTCAAGCAAATTATGACAGCTGTTAGAGGGAGAAGGAAAAAGAGAGGGTTAGAGGACGGGAGTTGCAAGAGAGGAGAGAGGTTGGTCCTTCACATACAGAGAGACTTAATTTTCATCTTACTTCTTAACAATTCAATTAGAATCCAAAAGTCATATGAACCAACTTTCCTGTCTACAAAAAATATATATCTTTACCATGATTAAGGAGATTCAGAGTTGAAAGAAACCAGGAAGGTGAGTAACATCCAGCCTGCCACCCAAGATAGAAATTTCTTCCTATATCTCTGACAGTTGGTTTCTTGGTCTCAGCTTAAACTATTCAAGACAGTATTGTGTTTTTCATGCAAACACAAACTGGAGGAAAGCTGTCAGTAGCAGAGCTATTAAACCCCACTGTCTTATCAGGGAAGTGAGATGGCTTTCCAAAGCTTTTGGAGCTAATATATGCCATTCATCTGGCTTGCTTATGGCAATGAAAATTTTTTTGGAGACTCTCCCCCTTCATTAATAAAATATCAGTGTTTCATCCTTCTGCCATGATACCTATGGTTTACTCATATGATCATCAAATGATGTTTCCTTCATTGAGTCTGAGCAGTAGGGCTTTGAAAGGTTTGATTGTAATTAAACTTATTTCAGAAAATAAAAACACATTGACCGCAGGTACAGGAGGAGAAGATTAAATAGTAGGAACCCAGTACTGGGTGACATTATCAAGATGGTGGTATAGGATATCCTGTTAAATACTCCTGCTTAGAAACAACAAAATAAAAGGCAAAATTAACTCTCTCAAATCCCTGGAACACTACCAAGACTAGAGAACAACTCAACAAATGCTGAATCAGAAGGAAAAAAAAAACCAAAAAACGAAAAATGGTAGGAGAGCAACAAGCCCCTCCGCCACACTCAGATCCACTCAGGAGTTAGTGTGATTCTTGGTGGGGTCTCTGCATCCAGAGCACATTCTAGTACAGGTTCCTGACTACTGTCCACCCACACAATCCACGCGCATTCAAACATAGAGCCCTGAGGACCCATAGACCCACACATGGTTTCATGCATGTACATTTAAGTGCAGCTCTCTAAAGCCAAACTGACCCACAGTTCCACTTTGGTGACTAGTCCAGGTCCCCAGTGTCTGACTACTGGTAACCTAAACAAAAATATTGGGTGACTTTGTACATCAAACCCGTTGGGCCCTGTGGAAGACAGGCTCAGAGTACAGGTCTGGGTCCCTTAACCCAGAAGTTACCAGGGCTAAAAAGCTTCATGGAAAGGAAAATGATGCTGCTGAATGGCAGGGCTGAAAGCTGGAGTGAAAGGGTTGATCAGAGCATGGGAGTGGAGCTACCATAGCCACCAGGGAGGAAAAACCTATATAAAAATCAAAGAAGGCAACCCAGGAATCTGGGAAGATAACCTGGACAGAGGAAATCCTCTCCTGCAGGGGAAAGAGTTACACATACTAGGGAATTCTTGAAGTTACTGTGCATGCCCAGGACAGGCTCAGAGAGATCTGAGAAAAAACCAGCTGATCCACCGCCTATTCTAAAGGCTCATTATAAAGCATTGAAGAAGTGCCTTAACACACAACCAATCTACACTGAAACCTTAGGCCTCAATCATCTGTCACATGAGCACATGACCCAAGCTGAGGGTAGGGTTAGCTGCACTTCTTATCAATATTAGGTGCGGGTCATCTAGTAAAAGATACGCAGCCATACCTAAGATTTTACTGAATCCCTTCTGAACTGCTCCCCATTTCTTTGTTTAGAGCCTAGGATTCTCAGAAGCCCCTGAAAACAGAGGGTGAGTTCTTTGAAACCAGAGGATGGGAAGTGGGGGCAGAGGTGGTATAGAAGGGAAAGTCCCACCACCTCAGTTGAGCGGGACAGAATGCAGGAGATCCCAACCATTATCTAAGTTGGGCAAACCTGTCACTGAAGAAGTAGGAGTGGATGCTATAGGCCAAGAAGTGAACGTAGACTCATAGTCTTGGGAACCTCCCAATGTGAGCAACAAGAGGAAGCCTGCAAGAGATGTGGGAATAAATGGTCAGACAGGCAGGAGACCCAGAGGATGTGATGTCACCAACAACAGAAGAGGAAAGGAGGAGGAAAGTAGGTTCAGCAGCATCAAATTAAAGTAAAAGTAGCACTGAATCAATGTCCATTGTGTTTCAAGATATTCAGCAAGAGGGGGTGTAGGGGTGTAAGAGAATGTCAGATTGAAGTACTTTTAGGAATGCAACCTGAGAAAATGGAGGCAATGGTATACATGACTTGTCTGAAAAGTTTTTTTGTAAAGAGGAGAAAGATTGGCCTGTATAAAGATGGCCTGTAGCTAAAAAGACATGTAGGGTCAAGGGACGATTTTCATTTTCATTTTCACACAGGTCAGTTAATCATCTAGCCCAAAGCCACAAGTGGCACAGCCAGGATTTAGACTCAGACAGTCTAGATCCCAAGCTGCAATCTCTAAACACCTCCACAGACAGGCAGAGGGAAAGGGAAAGGTCGCAAGGGCATAGGGGAGTCGGGAGGCAGAAGAACCTGAGGCTGGCACTGCAGTGAATTTACATGCTGCCCAACTTATCTAATCCAATAAAAAACCCAGAAAAAGCTTTTGAAGTTGGCTGGACCCAGAGAGAATTTAAATCTACATGTCATGACAAGCTTTTGTATTTTTGATTCATTCATCATTCAGTAAAGATGTATTGAGCACATGCTATGTAGCTACTGGGATTCAAAATGTGCAAGTCTGACACTTACTTTCTTTTAATTCCCACAAAGACCATGCATGATAATTATTATTATCTACAGCCCATAGACGAATCATTGACACATGTCCACTGCCACACAGCTAGCAAGGGGCAGGAATGAGACTCCAGTTAAGCATTCTTTTTTGGTGACATTATCTGTCACTCAGCAAGCTCAGAGCTGTGTCAATAGACACTGAGGAAGCGTTCTTTTAGTTTTACCCTTCTAATGCTATGTAATTCAGTCATCATTGTTTTTTATTCTCTTTAGGGATTGACTCTATTTTGTCCTTATCTATTTTAAACTTTTGTTAGTATTTGTAAACAGATTTCTAATTGTATCCCTCCTCACTTTAATATTTTTTCCTGAGTCTGTCTGCTTTTTACTCAGAAAATTAGCTCTCTGGAAATATCTGATTACAGATACTTCATCTCCAAGACTTTCTGAGAGCTGAGATGGAGACCTTAGAGGTCAGGGATGCTCAGAGCCAATTTGTTGAAATTAATGTTATATTAATATATGTTTTGAGTGTTTAAAATATTTGGCTGGTGGTATAATACATAGAAAATCAATTTTCAATGTGCTATAAATATTATTGGGCAACCACTTTTCCATTAAGCTTTTAGTGTATTTATTTCAATTTCAGCAACACAATTTTCTAATTCTATTTCTAGATGTTCTAAAATTAACCCCAGATATGCTTATCAATGTAATGCTTTGCTGTTTGGGGCATAAAATAGATGACAAGGTATTTGGCTTTCTTAGCCAATTGAGATTTTTTTTTTTTTTAATCCAGAAAATCTTATATTGCTTTGGAACCTGCATGCAAATCAGGTAGTACAGACACAGTGGTAGAAGAAAATAGTGGCCTCCTAAGGAACCATTTTTTGCAGGTTAAATGTTTAGTGTGTTCCTTCTCCAGCTGAAGAACAATGCAGTAATGGGACACATCTCTCAAGTCACTCTTTGTGTTATGAATCCTCAACCTCCCCAAAATGCTAAAAACAGTCTGAGTGAAAATTTCTGTGGAAGCAGGTAAGTGGATTTTATGAAAGTAAATAAATTCCAGACTTTTAAAGTTTACCACACAAATTATATCGTTGAGTAACAAGGTTGCCTTAAAGCTAAGGAATTATGTTAGTGGTCAACCTGCTGCTCCCAAATAGTGTAAGGAGGTTGATACAAACTTTGCAGAATGGTAAAAAGGTCAGTGCTGTTTCAAATGGCCTATCTAAACCACATTATTTTCCAATATCAAACTTTTTTTAATAGACCTATTGACTAAACCAGTTAACTTATATGTTGATAAATAACTTGATAATTAACTTTACTCAATACTAGTGTTTCCCAATAGAACATTCTGTAAATGCGAAGCGTTGTAAATCTGCACTGTCCAATATGGTAGTTATTAACCACATGTATCTATTAAACAATTTGAATCTAGCTGGTATACTTGAGGAACTAGATTTAAGTTGTATTTAAAGATTAAAATTAAATAGATGTGGCTAGTGGCAACTATATTAACACAATTCTATACCATATTTTTTTGAAAATTAAAAACTCAAAAAAAAATATTTTCCTAAGCTATTTATTATATTTAAAGCTACTGAAGAGCTTACATTTTAAACGGTTTATGACTTCCACATGGGCTTTACTTTATACTCAAAAAAAGTTCGTGTTTTGAAGTCAGTTGAAACAAAATTAAAATTTACTTCAGGAAAAAAAAATCCAGAACAAAAGATATTTTAAATATCCTAAGATAGCTCAAGTTAGTCGATAAAGAGTTTTGGGATCCAAGGACTAAAACAAGTATATAAGATTGTTCTTAAGTTGAGAAATTTTAAATTTAATTCTTCCTCTCTTGGGTTCTCTAGAACTTTCTCAACTTGTAGTTTCTTTCTCCCTAAATCAGTACTTGAAAATTAAAAAAAAAAAAAAAAAAAATTACACTCAATTTATTTCTAGAAACTCTGATTTAAACAGTCAAGAAGTTTCTTTACTGTAAAACTTATCAGAGATTCTATTAGTTAATGTGCCTTATAAGTTTCAAAGCTTGATGTAGTATGCAGTGTTTTCCAAACTATTTTGAATACAGACTAGATTTCTTGAGTTGCTTTGTGTTTGGCCTTTCATACAATACACTTTGGAAAATGTTGTCCTAAAAGTAACAACTAACATTTCAGCAAATCCCATGATTCATTCTACTCTTCTTACTGTTGGTAACTACAACAAAAACACTCCTTTTGCCCAGGATATAAATTTATTCAAAAAGTATCAAAATTTAAGAGTAATTTGAACTCTTCCCACTTGTATACTTTATATGCAATCAACAATCAAATCCTATCACATCTTCTTTCAAATTACAGTTTATGTTCATCTCTTTTCATTTTAAGGAGTAGAAATCTGAGTCTCGTAGTTTACCTCCCTAACCCCAATTTCTATACAATTCATTCTGTAGAAATTAATATTCCTCAAATACCACTGTCATCATGTTGGAGAATACATTAAAGTAGTTGTTTATTAAACTTTATGTCAAGGAAAAATAAGTAGTTAGCTGCTATTAATTAACTGTTCACTGAATACTTAAAATCATCAATTATTGCTGGAGCTGGAGTAGAACAAAGGTAGCCTAATCACTGGACTCAGAATCAGACAATTCCCAGGAAAGTCCAAGTAAGTTTCTCTATCTGCTTTGACTTTTCTTTTCCAGAGAGATCAGTGGTTATTGCTTTCAGGAATGTACCCACATTTCTTCTCATGTCCCCTTTAAACTCCAGGATTCTTCTGAAACTGGCATTATGTGACAATCAGTTAAACTTGTATTCCCTTCTCTAACTGTCCTCATTTACAGTTTGTTAATTATATAATCCTCCAAAGAATATTAGTTTCCTTGTCTTCAGAGTTCTTTTTCTCTCCTCCACAAAAAGAAAGATAAGTTTGCCACTGTTAAACCATGTAATTGTTTTTCCATGATAAGAAAAAACTTTTTCAGGGCAGAGTTACATCAAATTTTCCTCTCACCAGATATTGTGTCATGTATTTTTACATATTGAGTAAATATGTATCATAAAAACTTTCTTTAAGCAGCATTTTCCCCAAGTGTCTATAGATATATTATTGGGAATCCACTATTTTCTAAGAGTTTTGTTTTGTTTGGGTTTTTGTGTGTGTGTGTTTTTGTTGTTGTTGTTGCTCTTTTAGGAGGTACGAGGGATTGAACCTGGGACCTCGCACATGCAAAGGAGAAGATCAACCACTGAGCTACACCCACTCCCCTAAGAGATTTTATTTGCCCTTTCATTTTAATGATGCCATCTTATAAGTAAGTCTGACACCGTTTATAGTTCTAGTTACTACTGTGGTTGCTTTTGAGGCTGTGCCAAATAAAAGGCCAATGAATTTAGGGTACACAAAATGAAGGAAGGTTTCACGGTAGTTTGTATGACAGGAATTTGTTTCAACACAAGGTACAGTCATATTGAACCCAGATGAACTATACCATATTCGTTCCTTCAGACTGAATTGCCAAATCCCTTCATTTCATTTAGCACCAAAACCACTTTTCTGTTCCCAAGTGCAAAAAATATTTGGATTAGACAATCAACCAAAGTAAATTTAATGAACACACTAATGCTACATTTATCTTCAAGGAACAAAAGAGTAACTTTACAAAGTTATCCAGTACCCTATCATTGAAATTGACATTTGTGATTACTCAGTGGATTTGGTTATCCTGAAGTAACAACAATAAAATAGTCTCAAATGTGTTAATCCTAGTGAATTACGGAAATTCAGTATTTATGTGAACAGGTGGGTAGTAACAGATTGAATTGAGTACAATATCAGAGACTACATTTCTTTTTCTAAGCCCAATACCTGTAATTAACTTCAGCAAAGCAACATAATCTATCATTAAATTAACAGTTTATTTTGAACATTATTGTGTTATGGTTTACTTTACATTAATGCATAGATTTGTTATAAAAGCAACAAAAAGATTTTGTCTCTGTTTTTTTTGTTCATTATTTAAGCAACTTCACAATAAAAATTATATCCATGCAAGGTGTTGGTGATAAGAGGATGTATGGGAGCTCTGTATGATATTATGCATATTTGTATTGTAAGTTCACAACTTTTGCTATACACTTATTGTTTGTGTATTTTCATGTATGAATGGTATACTTCAATACATTTTTTTTGAAATGGAAAAAATATGCCCATGATAATTTTTTTCTTATTAATGAGAATAAGTCATCCACATTTCAGAAACACACTTTTTGCAACTTTCACATCTTTAGACATAACCTGTTTTGTAGAAGAGCTTGGTACCTCAAGTCACAGCTTTCTAAGAAAAAAAAATAAAACATTTAACATGTTTTTGGATGGAGATACATCTGCATGTCTGGCCTTCGCTATACACTATAGAAGGCTCTTCTTAACTCTTCTTAACCCCCCTGGGAGACTGGGAGGAAATTGGAAAAGTGGGGAATAACTGAATGAAAAAAGTAATGGACTTACTTTAAGTTGGAAATTAAATCCCTTCTATTCTGTTGGAGTCCTCTCTCTCTCTCACACACTCTCTCTCTCTCTCTATATATATATACATATACACACACACACACACACACATACACACACACACACACACACACACATATATATATAAAAGTCCTTAGGAGACCAAAATTTTGAAATTCAAATAAAAGATTTTATGTATTTGAATGAAGTGAGTGAAGGGGAAGTCAAGGGGTTCTGGGATTCAAATGAAAGGGAAGGTAAAAAGAAAGCCTACCATTGTTCAGAAACAATAGGATGTGCCTGTTTCTGATGGTGCTTTTCAGATTCCCATAACCCCCCCCTTTTTTTTTTAAATTAACAGGCACATTTATATTCTTGAGAAAAACAGGCAGTAACTACAAAAAAAACATTTATCAATTTGAATAAAGTAAATATTCATACTAGATCTTATGTTTAAAGAGATGTGTCTGGCAAGGGAGTCACATTTTAACACTAAGGGGAAAAAAACTCAAGCAGTCAGTTAAATACGAGGCTAATAAAACTTAGAGGAAACAGCTCAGTATTTTCTTTTAAACCCTGAAGGACACCAAAGTATATTCTGTTGCCTAAAGGGTCATTTCAAGAAAAGACTATTAACAAACCAATAGAATCAGCACTAAGAATTTCAATGATATCCAACTTAAAAATACATAGGGAGAGTAAAGTTATTTTATTATTCCATAATCTCTTTCATCTCTTTCTTTTTTGGCTTTCCTCTCTCATGGCTCCCTCTTGTGTACTCTGCAGAATTCACTCACCTAGATTTGGTACCAACCACTTGGACACCATGATTACTGTTTCATTAATAAATGATCCTCTCCCAGGGAATAGTCTCCTTTAGTATACAAGTAAATTTAGATTTGAGTTAATCTTATCTTTCATGTTCAATCATCTTTGAATTCTTCCCTTAGTGGCCAAATAAATGGTGATAAAAATTTTTCACATAGAGATTGAGAAGGTAAATTTAAAATTAAATATGTGTGAACTGACTCTTCAATTCATTCCCCATTAAAAATTTGCTCTCAAATTAGAGATAGAGAAAGACTTGGCCATGATTTATTAGGAATGAAAATTTATTCTATAATCCACACTAAGCAATGGTGTTAGCCTTTGCTTGTGCATTCTCTCTGTTGGGGTGACACTGTACTTTTCTTATTCTTCCCCATGTCCCCTGCCCTCTTATGGGCCAGAGCTAATATAATTTAAATATTTCTTAATAGAAATTAAGTACATTTTTACCTGTTGGGGTTAGATTTTTTTTCAATTCCCTGGATAAATAATATGCTACATTGTTTTATCTCAAAATTCCACACTCATAAGACTTCTTTTAAAGTCTGATGGAATTAATACCATAATTCCAAGTTAATTGATGAGAGAAGGTATTGAGTACCGTCTTTCTGTAACCACAAGGGACTAGATAATGCCATCCTACACAAGTAAATTCTAACTTTAATCAAGCGTATGGATCAATACTTCAAACTAGAGTGTGGATAGAGGGCACAGAGGATGTTCCAATCAGAGGCAGGGAAGTAGGAAGTCAAAATAAAAGTAGCTGCAAGGCAAGACGGTGCTAAGGGGTCAGGCCAATGAAGACATAAGCTTACTACACCAAGGTTGGATTATCCTGTGGATATTGGATGTTCACTGAAACAGAAGAGTAAACCACCTGTAAGCAGATATGCATTTTGAAAGATTGCTTTGATTTGAAGGAGGAGAATATTAAATGAAAGAGAAGCCAAGAGGTTGCTGTGATAATCTAAGGAAGAAACTCTAACAGCCTGAGTTAAAACTGTGGCAGAGTGGATAGAAGAGAAAATTATTTGGAAAGGAGGCTCTGGAAACTTGGATATGGCAAAAGAGGGATAGGAGGAGCTGTGACTCCAAGATTGTTTGTCATAAGTATGTGACAGATGAAACACTGCATCATTCTCCTCCCTCCCTCCCTTCCTTCCTTCCTCCCTTCCCTCCATTTTTGTTTTAAGACAAAAATGCTTAACAGTTTTGTCTTAAAACATAGTAGTGTCAAGACTGACAGAATTGCCAATTGTAAAAACCACTCATGACTTTACTATATATTATATAAATTATATGGCTTGCATAATTTTATTTTCTTGTACTTTATTTCAATAAACATTCACTTTGTCAGATGGTGGACTGTCTACTCTTTTAAAGTGTTTTGTATATGTATTTTGTGATATTAAAAATCTTGCACAGTAGTAGCTCAGTGTGGGGTGCAGGTTGGAGGAATCCCTGCCACTTGTCTGTGAATGGAAAATGACTAACCTGGGGCTACCTGAGGTTACAAACCTACTTCCTGGAGGAGCTCTTTGGCGGCTCAGAAGGCTTGCCTTGGTCCATGCCCCTGAAAGTACAGCTGTGCATCAGATATTTTAATTAGAACACAATCTTAATATTTTCACACCAATGAGAGGCACAAAACAATTATTGGCAATTGCAAATTAAGTGGCTTTAGAAGTAATCTAAACACAAAGCAGATCTGTGCAATTTCATTCTGTTCCCAGGAGGAAATAACAGAATTTATAGATTGGTGCCAGCAAGTTCCAGGAACTGGGGTCAGAAAATAAGCACGAGCAGCACTACTGAGCTAGGTTCACAGACTGTTCCCCCACCCCCTTTCATCCTCCCTCAGACTGCTACTGGCTAGGTTTCAAGATGGTATTTTTAGCAAAAGGGTTAAGACAACCCTCCTAATTGCAACTTGCAGGAAAGCACTGTGATCAGAGCCATGTTAAGGACACTTTTCTAGGAAGCCCCAGACCACTGGGTGAAGACCCAGGGTTAGTGGTTGAAGGATTCCTTCAGTGGATCCCTGTTTTTCTACCCCAGAGAGCATATACATGATCAGACTCTAGAGCAGGGGTTCTTAACCTTTTTTGATCCACGGACCCCTTTGCCAGAATGCAGCAGCAGATAGTTTTATGACACTTAATATTGGCATGTCTTTAAATTAAATTTTAGAATTATTCAAAATTTCCTGATATCTTTAGTTATTTCTCTATGGTTTTTTGTATCTCCTTGAGCATACTGAGGATCATTTTTTCAAAAGTGGTCTGGTATGTCCAAAGTCTGGTCTTCTTCATTCATGTTTTCTGAATATTTTATCTTGTTCCTTTGGCAGGCCCGCCATTTCTTCTATCTTTGTTTGTCCTGTAATCTTTTATTGTACACTGTGCATTTTAATATTTTAAATTACTTAAAATATTAAATTTATTCCCTGAATTGTCTCTTCCTAAAGTTTTTATTCACCTAGTGATATGACAGAGATTTTACTGAGTGCAAGAGCTAACAAAGACAAACAAACCAATACAAACGATACCTTTCACAGTCTTTGCAATTTTGCTGGTACCCTCCTTCAGAATTTTGCCATCCTAACAAGGAGACCAGCACAAGGTGAATGTACATGGTCCTTTCAATCTTTTCTGAGCTTGCATCTTGTCCTGGGAATGTGCTTGCTCATAGCCTTAGGGATTTCACCATTTACAGGAATGTAAATGCCCCCTCTACTCCTTCTGAAATAGACTTTCTCCCTCTCCTGGGTGCTCTATTGTATGACTTAAAGCAAGTTATCCTTTGCCCCAGTCCACTTTGACTTAATGGTTTTTTACATTGTTTTTTAGTTGTCTATAAGCTGCTACTGCCATCAGGGCAAGTTTGGGGAGGACAAGCCAAGAAGAGTTTCCTTGTTCAGTCTTTCAGGCTTCCACCCAATAGATTGGCACCAATATACAGGCACTGCATTATGCTCATAGGAGTTACTCTACTACATCCAGGACAGGACCAGTAACCCACAATAGACACACAGCTGGCTCTACACTATGCCAGGGAGAATGTGAAGGTGAGATCAGCAAGGCTGTCATGAGATTTTCCTACCATTTTTTAAAACTGTGTTTTCTTGTTTCAGCACCTGCCCAGTTACTATAACCCTTTATCTGTTTTCCAAAGTTTTGAAGAAAATGGCTCTGCCAGTTTTTGCTAGTTGTTCCAAAGTTCTATGGGGGAATGGCACCCTGGACCCTCTTAGACCACTGTCTTGGTCAACTGGAGGCCATTTTTTTTCCTTTTAAAATGTCCTTGTTGAACAGAGAGAGTCTGCAACTGCAAGCAAGATAATCCCATTCATCTGCTCATGGGATCTAAGCTCCCTCTCAGTTAGAGGCAGAGTGGGCATCACCATCCCAGAATCCTCAGGATTGGGGAATGAATGATGGACTAAAGTAGACTTACTGGTATTCTACTGTAGACTTATTGTGATTCTAGCAAAGGAAGAACTTTTATTAATGATGTGGAGGCAGTGGCCACTGGAGGTTCTGAGAAGAGGAAGAGGGAAAAACAGGTGTAATTTGGGGGCATTTTCAGAACTTGGGTATTGTCCTGAATGACATTGCAATGGCAGATACAGGGCATTATATATCTTGTCATAACTTACAAAATTGTGTGGAAGAGAGTGTAAACTACAATGTAAACTATAATCCACACTTGGTGGAACACAATGCCTAAGAATGTATTCATCAGTTGTAACAAATGTACCACACTAATGAAGGATGTTGTTAATGTGGGCAATGTGGGAGGGGTAGAGAGTGAGGCATATGAGAATCCCCTATATTTTTATGTAATGTTTATGTAATCTAAGTATCTTTTAAAAACAAATAAAAAAGTATATTAATAAAATAAAATGTCCTTGTTTTATTCTTGAATGTATTTATTACTCAGTGGCACCTAAGGCTATGTTAGCATGTCTTATTTTTAAAATACACCCTGTTATAAATTTGAAAAGTACTCATATGGTTTAATCTAGGAATATTAATTAGGAGTAAATTGATTTGTTTATTTTATCATTTATATGTAGATGTCATATAAAAGCAAGATATGTTAATACTCCACTAAGGTTCAAATCTGTTATATTTTATTTTTTATAACAATTCATTTATAAAATGGATATGACATATATGGCACAATATTCAAATTTTTTTCAAAAAAGAAAGCAAAAAAAACCACATCAAATTAAAATAAAGTATTTTGATATATTCAATAATGCATTGAAATATATAATTTTAATACTTGCATAGTATATATAAGAATTTGCAGTTAGAACTAAGGAAATTGCATATGCTTTAGCAGAAAAGCAACTAATTGAGAAGTCTCATGGTTAGCTGATTTATGTATAATAATAACTAGATACTTTTGTTGGAGTTGTATATCCTTCATATACCTTACCATGATACATGGTTCGGCAGATTCAGTTATCATTAATAAGTATTTACTCTCTTTCCTGCCCCACTCCATGGTTAGACTGAATTTTCCTCCCCCTTGACTTTGGACTTGGCCAGGTAACTTGCTTTGATCAGTGGAACATCAGGTGTAAACAATGATCAAAGGTTGACAAGCACTTACACAATTGAGTTTGCTCTCCTGTGCTGCTTCTGTCATCCCTGTGAGAATATGCCTGGGCTAGCCTATTGGTCCTAGGAAGAGAATGAGAGGCACATAGAGCCAACTGATCTGCCTCTAATGAGCTGCCCTAAGCAAGCAGTGCCAATCTCAGACACATGAGAAATAGTAAATGCTTCTTTCTCAAGGCACTGAGTTTTTGGAGCGGTTTGTTAACACAACATTATTTTGGCAATATGTAACTGCAATAGCCACCAATAAGAACCGTTTGGGTTTGAGTTCCAAACGGTTGAGTTCCAAACGGGTTTGAGCTGTTATACATTAGCTCTGTGTAACCTTTGCACACTGAACATCCCTGAACCTGATTTCACAGGCTGCACAAAGACAGAGTGCACTAGGAAGGTGGTTTCTCTGGGAGGAAAATAACATTAGACTGATGAATTTGATAAAGTGAAAAATTATATTGAGGGACTAATGGTGGCTGTAGGAGGATTTAATGGTAGTTTTTAAAAAACAGTGATTACCTTCATGGAAAGCAAAAGTTATATAAAAAGAAAACATAATCATAGTACATTACTTGGCTCAGCAATAAACCACACTCATAATAATATAAATGCTGAATACTGATATAAACAAAAATGGTGATATATCTAACATGAAAGCTATATTTGCATTTACCCTCAGACTTCTCAACCTCACCACCAACATTTTGGGTAGGATAAGCCTTTGTGGGGGGTGGGGTGGGGGGATGGTGGGGTTTCCTATGCATTGTAGAATGTTTGGCAACATCCCTGGCCTCTACCTACTAGATGCCAGTAGCACACTCCCTCTCCAGTTGTGACAACCAAAAATATTTCCAGACATTGCCCTCAGCAAGGAAAAATCACTTCTGGTTGAGAATCACTGATCTACACTAAGAAAACAATATATAATGCCTAAAACTGCTGAAGCTATGAGGATCTAAAAGTGTGCTTCAATTACTGATTTAGCATCATCTATTCCTTCATCTTAAGAAGTCCATTCCCTCTGGATAATGGATTCTAGTTAACAAAAAGCCCTCAAAATACTACTACTAAATTAATCTCTTAATGAAACGCTTAGTAAGGGTATAACTTTGGGAAAGTTACATTTGTCTCTTTATCTCAGTTCCTTCATCTGTAAAATAAGAATAATGGAACTATTTCATAGTGTTGTAGTTAGTATTAAATGACTTAGTATATGTGAAGTGCTTAATAGATGCCTGGCACATCGTACACCTTGTAAAAGTATTATTATTATTTTTACTATTATTATTGTATTTATCATTACTGTTAGTTACATTTCAAATCCAGGACCTCTTCCTGTCCTCAAACATGCCACTGTAAGCTGAAAACGAGCCCACACAGCCCCATGTGCTCCTGGTGATGTCACCATATTACCTTCCTTGACATTCCCTGCATTACCACTATAAACTCAAGTCCCAAGAATGGGTGTATGATTACAGCTGATTATCCCTGTCCTTAAGAAGCCATCAACTTAACCCCATGGCAGGGGAGATACCATGATCACGGAGGTGGCTTTCCCAGGGTGAGGCTTATCCATTGCACTTGGGATGTGCTGACCCCTGTGATTTCCCCAAATGTGGGAAACTCAACTGCACAATATGTGGTAGTGGGGGACTGTGTTCGTGCTTTCCCTTGGAAAAAAATTAACCCCATGGTACCTTAGGTCCCTGTTGTCATTGGTGACTCATAAGAAAAGTCAAGGTTCCAGGTTATCCCTTATCACCTGGACTCTTATCCTAATAAAGCAGTCTGACATAGCTCCCATTCTTTCCACATTTCCTTTGGAAGTTGTGACAGTTTGATATTACTTATGAATTCCAAAGAGAGATATTGATTATGTTTATAAACTGGTCTGTTTCTCTAGGCTTGATACCCTTTGATTGTATTAGATTCAGCTGAGAAACTTATGTTAAGATTAGGGCTTTGATTCAATCAGTCATTAGAGTGCGACTCAGCGTTGAGTCCCAGCCCCCTTGGGCTGATAAAAAAGACTCTTGCACACAGAAGAAGACACACAGATAAGATACACAGAGGAATACAGACAGCATATTAGACACAGCAGAGGCCCCAGGAAGAGAGATGAGCCTTATAGTCTACAGGCGTCCTTATGAAGAGAAGAGAGCAACTGAGCCTGGAAAGAAATAAGCCCCAGGAAGAGAGATGACCCTTATGCCAGCCTACAGTTGAGATTGGAAGAAGCTGGGAACATGGAGCCTTAAGAGGAAAAAGGAAGCCAGAGCCCTCACAGACATCGCTCACCATCTTGCTTCAACATGTGGCAAATGACTTTGGGTGAGAACGTACCTCTTATGGTACCTTGAGCTGGACTCTGTAGGGCCTTGTTACAGTAAGCTTCTACCCAAAAAAAATACCCTTTATAAAATCCAACAGATTTCTGGTACTTTATATCAGCATGCCTTTTGGCTGACTAATAAAGAAGTCAAAATCTGCTTGCAGCAAAAACCCCCAAATTCTCAAACTCTTCTTTAAATTGTTTTATGCACCTACTTGCTCAACTGAAACTTGTCTGTCCTCTAAGGACACAGCCTTCCCTGCAGTCCCCTCAGATGGTGGCAAGTTTTCTGCCACATTCCATGCACTTCTTGGAGTTGAATTAGATGACCTTTTAGTGCTTCCTAACATAATTTGGGACATAGGATACTATTTATTCTGTGCACTCAAGGCCTTGCTTCTACATGGAGAGGACGACTGTGGCAGCCCATATCTAAGAGCTGATGTCTACACATCTCCCTCCTTGAGAGTCTAGTCTAAAAAGAAAAAGACCAAGTGTGGAGGCAGGAATTACTTCTCTAGAAGTTCAGCCTTCCCGGTCCCAGATTCCTGCTGAAGCCTCCACCTCTTCTCCAAGGATTGACACTAAGGAAGTTCCCCCTTTCAAGGGATGCTCTACCCCATAAGCGCAAGAGTATGTGGCTTTACATGGTGCCTTCAACTGGGTGTCCAGAATGGAGGAGAGGCAGAATAGCGTGATGATTAAAAGTACAGTCAAATCCAGTACCAGCTATGTGATTTTGGGCAAGTTACTAAACCTCTCCATGTGTCAGTGTCTTCCTCTGTAAAATAGAAGTAATAATACTACCTACCTCCTAAGGTTATTTTAAGGATCAACTGAGAAAATAGATGTCAAGCGCTTGAAACAGTACTTGGGACATAGCAAGGGCTCATTAATGCTTATTGTATCTAATGCGGAGATACACCTAATAGCCATGTAAAGGACATGCACATGCAATCAGGAGGTCTGTTCTCTTGCAAGACCACTGAGCATGGAAGACAGAGTTGGAATGTATTTGTTAAAATGAAAAGGAAAATGACTCCAGAGTATAGCAGAAACTTGCATGCCAGATGCAGTGTATCTCACACTTCTCTGTAAACACATTTAGAAATGCCTGGTTCCCAGTTCCATCATCCTTGTCTTGTCCCCATTTAGAAGTGAAGACTATTGAACTTCTTTCCTTTACCAGAATCCTTTGAAGTGCCAGTTTTACTCTACTCTTCACTGGATCCTCCGGGGCCTTAGTAACTCATCTGCTCCTTTTATTTTGTCACAGTGTTTCTGATCAAACAGAATTTGAGGAGAAACAGAACCCATCCATTAAAATGGTAAACAAAGAATTTTTTAATGTTCTCACAGGTTCTTCAGCCTTAGGTGTCCTGGAATGCTCTAGATCTGTGGGAAGCCATTAAACTATCTGAATATAGCAAAGAAACAAGTTGGTTGCTAAATGTGTATATATATAGTATTTGTTCCATATAAAGTCATGAGTATAGTGGTTATTAAATTAAAAAAACAAAACAAAACATTTTAATAATATACCCTAGTACACAGGCCAGGCAACTTTTATGGAAAAGGGCACATAGTAAATATTTTAGGCTTTGAGGCCATACAGTATCTGCCACAAATCTGCCCTTGGGCAAAAGCAGCCACAGATATTAGATAAACAAATGGCTGTGCTCATGTCTTATTAATCCATTATTTACAAGAACAGGCAATGAGCCAGATTTGGTCCAAAGGTCATAGTTTGTCAACCACTGGCCTAGTATAATATTTCCCAGGAGAGGCCATCATGTGATTGTCATGTGACAGTAAAGCCAAGGACCAATGATACTGGCAACCAGCCACAGAACACCACAGTTTTCTGGGAGAAAGCATTGCCTTGACAATGCCTTGATTTTGGACTTCTCCCAGCCTCAAAACTGTGAACCAATAAATTCCCCTTTTTTAAGTCAACCCATTGCATGGTGTTTGCTTTGGCAACCAGTAAAGTAAAACAATATGCAACCTTGGACAGTTCATTTCCCTCTTTGAATCTCAGTTTCTTCCACAATAAAATGATGGAATTTTACTAGATTATCTCTTAAAGGCTTTTCTACTATATAAATCTTCCAAATATCAGTTATTCATACTCATTTTTTAAATTCCTGGAGATATGTTAACAATTATTCTAGTAAAACTGGGCATAACTCATTATTTTATCAAGCAAAGTATAATTGATTCGTGATGTGCACGTCATGGTTGTGCAAACAAAAAAGGAGTTTGTAATGGAGAAATAATTGTCAGGACTGGATCCATGGACACCCAAGAGTAAAACTCTAAGGTGCAAGCTCCACAGTTCATAGAGCTACCAGTCACTCCAACTTAAGACAATATGAGCAGATCAAGAATCTACATGACAGGGAGAGGACATAGCTCAGTGGTTGAGCACTTGCTTTGCATGTATGAGGTCCCGGGTTCAATCCCCAGTACCTCCTTTAAAAAAAGCATCTATGTGGAATTTTTCAAAAATTCTATGTCCCAGATACTTTATTTCATGTATTATATGGCATTTCTTTGTGGATATGTTTTAATCTATAACTACAAAATTTCTATATGGAATTCTTCCCTTTAAATACATAAAAGGAAACTGCAAAACAGTGTGTGCATGTGTGAAATTCCATTTTTGATAAGCTATATGAAATTATACGTGTTGTGTATAATCTTAAAAACTAGTCCAGAATAATCTTTTGTTCACTTATGAAGTTCTGTATTGATTGCATTTTTCAGTATTTACCCTTCTTATACTTAAAACATTTTTATTAATGGTAAGCCAAATTTAAGTTAAACAAAGTCACCTATAAAGCACTATATTATAAATTTTCTTTATAACAGAATAAACTTGCTTATTTTAATATCTGTTCCATATATCCATAAAAGTGTCTTTGCATAGCAAACAGCCAGAGAAGCCCATCAACCCAAGCATTTGCCCTAATTGGTTATAATATTAATAGACCCTTTCTTATCTATAGACATTGCCAAGAATATTGCAAACAGCTAAGATCAGAATCATAGAATATTGGTGTTTGGAAAGAACTAATAACTCCCAACAATGATTATGTGTTTAATATTTTCCATGCATTGTTCTAAGGGTTTTTAAATTATAACTCATTTCATCCCCCTAGCAATTTGGTTTTCATTCCCATTTTTCAGCTAAAGAAATTGAGAACAGAGAGTTTGAATAACATACCCAAGGTCACAGCTGGTAAGTGGTAGAACTGGGATTTGAACCAAACAATCCAGCCATAGACGCTGCTCTATTAATCACTTACTAAACCAGCACTTGTTGTGGGAATTCTTTAGATAGTTTAAATAGTAGACAGCACATATTATAAGGGAGTCTCTTTTATGGGGGCGGGGCAGATCTTGTTTTTAGGGGTTTTGTTTTTGCTTTTGTTTTGTATTATGTTGAACCAAAGTTTGCGTCTCTCTATCTTGTATCCGCTGGATTTAGTACTTCCCTTTAGAACAACACAGAACAAGACAGAAAATCAGGTATCACTGGGCTGAAAAGAACTTTAAAATTTATACTACCCAAACATCCTTCAAGTGCTTCCTCATCTAAATAGAATTTTAAAAAACAAATCAATTTTACTGATGCACATTAATAAAGCATACATGCATCTAAATGGAATTTGAGGGGAGTTATCATATCTTCCTATATTATTCTCCAGCCTTCACTTTCCCAATTTCCTCCACTGTTTCCCCTTCTTTGGGAACCACAGCAGTTTGTCAAAGGTTCTCTTGAGTTTGATGTGCAGAGTTGAATATTATATTCCATATTTTGTGTACCACAAAATCAGAGACATTCTTTCATAAAGCAAGTAATAATATAGGTTTATGGAAAAGACATCCGTGACCTGCCCATTTTGTGTTATCTTGTGCTTATGTTGAGCTATTGTATTATTGACACGGTTGTTCCATTGAGGTCAAAGTGTAGTGTACGAATAGAGGTCTCCTTTCACTGAAGTAGCCATTACCAGTGTAAGTCAGCCAAGGAGAAAGATACATCTAGGAATAGAATTATAACTTAGAAAGAGGTCTACAATGAGAAGGAAATGGGTCCCCTTCCTCACTCTACTCTGGGTCTTTAGAAGTGTTCAAGGTGTTCTTGGTTGATGGAGAAAATAGACATGACATGGGGAAGCAGGCTAGGTATAGACAAGGAGGTACAACCCTATTGGCTGGGCAGGGGGTTGGGCACATAGGGGACACTATGAGGAGATGGCTTTCAGGGATTATATGACACTCTTTGTGTTGAAATCCCCTCTACTTTTCTTGGCACTTTTAGTTATATTATGGTTTGTGCCAAAATGAGAATATATGGCAATTTGATGGTGTCAGTGAAGTCTCTTAATAGATAAGAGCAGAACTGTGAGGACCAGTTGTCCCTCCATCTCTCTAGACTCTCTCCACTGCCAAGCCTGGAAAATTACAGAGCTATTCTATTAAGGGAGCTGGTGAGTTTTCTTGCAGCATGCTAATACTGAAAGCTTTTCAACAATTACATTACATTCTCTAATTATGATAAACTTCAGGTCAACTAAAATGCTCAAGACTTTTTTAGACTTAGCATAATGGTTTGTATTTTACTTTTAACAGGCAAGGATGACTTTATTCAGGGCGCTGCTATGGCAAGAGAAAGTAGAACTCAACTCTTTTGAAACAAAGGGTCACAGCCTTCTTTTTCTATTTTAATTTTTAAAAACTTTTTTTATTATCATAGAACTTATAGGTTCACAGAAAAATCACGCAGAAAATGTAAAGTTCACATATACCGTAACTCATGCTTCCCCTATTATTAACAATTTGCACTAGTGTAGTACCCTTGTTATAATTGATGAATAAATATTATTATAATTATACTATTACCTAGAGTCCATAGTTTACATCAGTGTTCACTGTTTGTGCTGTACAGTCCTATGTTGTTTTTTTTTAAGATTTATTTATTTATTTTACTTTTTATCCATTTTTAACCCCCTTCCCCCCCTGTTTTTGCTGTTTTTGTGTCCATTCGCTGGGCAATTCTCTGTGTCTGTTTCCTGCCCTCTCTTCTCATCCTTCTCCTCCTATCTTCAATGGGATTCGAACCTGGGCTTCTGATGTGGGAGAGAGGTGTTCTGCCACCGGCGCCACCTCAGTTTCTGGTTTTTTCAGCGGGTTTCATCTTGGCTCTCCCTTTGTGTCACTCTCTTGTTACATCACCATCTTGCTGCGTGGCTTGGCGGGGCCTGGCGGCACTCCCGCGCATGGGGCCTCACGGCCTGCACACCTTCTATATTTTCTTTATTTTACTGGGAGGTCCCGGGGATCGAACCCAGTTTCCTCCATATGGGAGATGGACTCCCAACCATTTGAGCCACATCCACCCCCCCATGTGTTTTTAAAATAAAATTTTTTATACTAGTAATCCTGTTAACCGCATTTATATTTATAATTCAGTGATGTTAGTTACATTCACATTTTTGTGTTATCATTACCACATCCATGACCAAAACTTTTCCATCATCCAAAACAGCAACTCTGTATCAATTAAGCATCAACTTCCCATTTCTTAACCCAACCACAGTCCCTGGAAACTTGTATACTAGTTTCTAAGTCTACGAATTTGCTACTTCTAATTATTGCATATAAGTGAGATCTTACAATATTTGGCCTTTTATGTTTGGCTTATTTCATTCAACATGATATCTTCGGGGTCCATCCATACTGTTGCATGTATCAAGACTTCATTTCTTTTTACAAGTGAATAATATGCTATTGGCTGTATATGCCACATTTTGTTTATCCATTCACCTGTTGATAGACACTTGGGTTGCTTCCGTCTTTTGGCAATTGTGAATATAGTGTTATAAACATGGATGTGCAAGTATCTGTTCAAGTCCATGCTTTCAGTTCTTTGGGGTATACACCTAGAAGTGGGATTGTTAGGTCATATGGCAATTCTATACCAACCTTTTTGCTGAACTTGTTTATTAGTTCTAGTAGCTTTGTTGTGGATTTTTCAGGAGATTCTAAGTATAGGATCACATCATCAGTGAATAGTGAAAATTTTACTTCTTCCCTTCCTATTTGCTTCCCTTTTATTTCTTTATGTAGCCTGATTGCTCTAGCTAGAACGTCTAGCACAATATTAGATAAAATCCAGCACCATTTTTTGAAGACACTATCTTTTCCCCGTTGATTGGACTTAGAACTCCTGTCAAAAATCAACTGGCCATACCAAAGTGACAGATGAATCTTAAAGACAGTGTCATTCCTCAAAATTAAGGAAAAGAATTCAAGGGCTGCATAAATATCCAGAAACCATCAATAAAGAGGACCAGACTTCAGACTTACTGGACAAAGTCTTTTAAAACAACTTTCATATGCTCAAGGAGGTAAGAAAAATGTGGAAAAAGAACTAAAATATAGGAAGAAAATAACAAGTGAACAATATAGAAATATCTTTGAGATCCTCAATAGGAACCAAACAGAAATGTTGGAATCAAAGAACATATCACTAAAAAGAAAAATTTTCCAGACAATTTCAACAGCAGTTTGGATTTGGCAGAAGAAAGAACTGATGATCTTAAAGACAAAAATATTGAAATGATTCAGGCTGAGGAGCAGAAACAATAAAGGATGAACAAAATGAACAGAGGTTTGTGAGACACCATCAAGCATACAAATATACATATTATGGGAGTCCCAGAGGAAGAAGAAAGAGAGAAAGTGGAAAAAGGAATGTGTAATGAAACAATGGCAGAAAACTTTCCAAATTTATGGAAGACATGAATATGCACACTCAAGAATCCCAACAAACAAGGTAAACTCAAAAAGAACCACATCAAGACACATAGGGATCTGTGGTTATTTGAAGCTGCATGTACCCCAGAAAAACAAGTTCTTAAATTTAATCCATTCCTGTGGGTATAAACCCATTATAACTAGGACCTTTTGACAAGGCTATGTCAGTTAAGGTGTGACCCACCTCATTCAGGATAGGTTTTACAGGTCTTACTGGAGGACATTATAAATGGAAATGGAATGAATACAGAAAGATAAAGAGAGAGAAAACAATCGAAGCAAGTAGCTGAAAGCAATAAAACCTGGAAGAGATGTGAGAGACCAACAGATGCCACCATGTGCCTTGACATGTGGCAGAAGAATCAAAGGTCACCAGCAGCATGTCTTTGGGAAGAAAGTATCACCTTTATGATGCCTTGATTTGGACATTTTCCCAGACTCTAACCATAAGTGAAAAATTACCATTGCTTAAGCTGAACAATTTCATGGTATTGCTTTGAACAGTGTAGGAAACTAAACACGATCAAACTGTCCAAGCCAAGGACAAGGAGAGAGATCAAAAAGCTGCAAGGGAAAAAAGCAATGAGTTATATAATAGGAATCCAAATAAGATTAAGTACCAATTTCTCAACAGAAAATATGGAGGCAGGAAGACAGTAGTACAAATATTTAAAGAGCTGAAAGAAAACAATTGCCAAACAAGAATTTTATATCCAGCAAGAATTTCTTTCAAAAATGAGAGAGAGATTAAGGCATTCCCAGATGAACAAAAGCAATGCTAAAGGGAGTTCTTTAGTTGAAAGGAAAGGACACCAGAGAGTGGATCAAAGCAGCATGAAGAAATAAAGACCTCTGGTAAAGAAAACCATTTAGGTAGTTATGAATGACAAAAATAATGTATTATATTTTGTGTTGTGTTACTCCTAACTTCTTACAGGTACTAAAATGCAAATGCTTAGGAAGTATGATAAATTGAAGGTTTTGGGCATATAATGTACAAAGATATAATTTGTAACAATTATAAGAAAGGTGGTGAATAGAGGGGTATAGAAACAGTGTATGTGTATGCTATTGAAGTTAAATTGTACCAAATCAAATATGGCTTTTAAATATTTAAGATGTTAAAGTTTATACCCATGATTATACCCATGATAACCACAAAGAAAATATCTGAAAATTATTCAGAATGACATGACATGGAACTGAAAATTGTACAATAGAAAAAAAATATGAAAGAAATCATTATGGAAGAATTGAGGTACAAGAAAGGTATAAGACTTACAAAGACAAAAATGAAAAAAAGAAAAAATAAATCCTGATCCTGGCACAAGAACAGACCTATAGACCAATGGAATAAAATTAAGAGCTTAGAAATCAACCAACAGATTTATGGCAAACTGATTTTTTACAAGAGGGCAAAGACCATTCATTTGGGAAAGAATAGTCTCTTCAACAAATGGTGCTGAGTTAACCAGATCTCCATTTGCATCATATACAAATATCAACTTAAAATGGATCAAAGATATATATGAGCTAAATCTGCCAGACTCCTAGAAGACAACATAGGGAAGCATTTTCATCTTGTGTTAGGCAATGTTTCTTAGACTTTATACCCACAGCACAAGCAACAAAAGAAAAAATAGATAAAAGGGACCACATCAAAATTAAAACCTTTTGCACCTCAAAGGACTTTATCATGAGAGTAAAATGACAACCTACACAATGGGAGAAAATATTTAGAAACCAGATATCCAATAAAGGTTTAATATCCAGAATATATAAAAGATGTCCTTCAACTCAACAGCAAAAAGACAAACCAATTTAAAAAAGGGCAAAATACTTGAATAGATATCTTTCCAAAGAAATATACAAACCACCACAAAACACATGACAAGATGCTTAACATCATTAGACTAAACCACAGTGAGATATCATTTCACACCCATGAGAATGACTGCTATTTAAAAAATGGAAAATAACAAGTGTTTGAATAGATACAGATAAATAGGATCATTCATTGCTGGTGGCAAGGTAAAACAGTGCAGCTGTTGTGGAAGATAGCTTAGTGCTTCCTCAGAAAGCTAAGTATAGAAATACCATGTGACCCTGCAATCCCACTACTCCATATATATCCAAAAGAATTGAAAACAGGGACTGGAACAGATATTTGTACACCAATGTTCATAGCACATTATCCAAAATTGCTAAAAGATGCAAGCAACCCAAGTGTTCATCAACCAATGAATGGATAAATAAAATGTGGTATATAAATAAAATGGCATATTATTCAGCTGTAAAAAGGAATGAAGTCCTGATACATGTGACAACATGGATGAACCTGGAAGAACATCATGTTGAGTGAAATAAGCCTGTTGCAAAATGTGTACAAATATTATATGATCTCCCTAATAATAAGTAATTATAATAAGTAAACTCACAGAGTCAGAAACTATAATATAGTTTACTAGGGGCTGGAGTGGAAGTAGGGAATGGGAAGTTAATGCTTAAATTTGTGGAGTTTCTATTTGGATTGGTAGAAAAGTTTTGTTAATGAATGCTGGTGACTGTAGCATAGCATTGTGAATGTCATTCAACCACATTCAAAAATTATATTTTTGAATGTGGTTGAAAGGGGAAATTTTAGGTTGTATGTATATTACTAGAATAAAAATTTACAAAACACATAGGACTGCGCAAGACAGTGAACACTAATGTAAGCCATAAATACAGTGAGTAGTGTAATAATAAAAATGTTTCTTTCATCAATTGTAAAAATGTATCACACAAATGCAGGCTGTTAAAAGCAGGGTGGTATATGGGAACTCTATTTTATGCATGATTTGTCCATAAGCCTATAACTTCTCTAATAAAAAAAACATGTAACAAATAAATCATATTAATTCAATTCAACCATTTTGTTTGAATAGAAGCCTTAGCATACTGCTTTTGGTACTCATCCATGTTGTTACGTTTATCAGTAGCTTGTTCTTTCTTATCGTTGAACAGTGTTCCATTGTATAGTATTACCATAACTTGTTTATTCATTCACCAGTTAAAGGACATTTGGGTTATTTCCAGTTTGGGGATATTTTGCTTAAAGCTGCTATGATCATCCACAACAAGTCTTTGCAGAGCCATATGTTTTTATTTTTTCTTGGGTAAATACATAGGAATGTCTCTATTGTGTAATAGATGTATGTTTAACTTTATAAGAAAGTGCTAGACAGTTTCCAAAGTGGCTGTATCATTTTAAGTTCCCAAAAGCAGAGTGTGGGAGTGCCAATTGCTCACATCAACACATGGTATTATCAGTCATTTTACTTTTATCCATTCTGGTGAGTGTAGCATGGTATCTCATTGTGGTTTAAATTTCCATTTTCTGGTGATTGAAGTATTTAGTGTTTTACATAACAAAAGATGGCTGGAGAAGGCTAGAGATTGGAAGTGGAACTTAATTTCCCCATCTTGACTTACTTCTGTAAACTTGATCAGTTACTTAAAACTCTCTAAGCCTGGGTTCACCATCTTTAAAGTGTGGCTGTAACAGTAAAAACCTCATAGGGTTGTTGTGAGGACTAAATGAGTTAAGTAGGTGAAACACTTAGAAAAGGCTTGGTAAGAGTATAATGAATATTAGCTGTTATTCTTTTGTTATTTTATCATGATTTTAGCTCAAACATGAGGTAAATACTTTTGCTTTGTAAACAATCATTCTGGAGCTATGTGATCTGTTGCAACTGTTTTATAGCAGTGGGGGTGGGGCACTATACTTAGGAAGCATTTTGGAGCATCTCCACCCACACACACACTAGACACCAAACCCTTTGGCAGGATGCAAGGTGTGGTTTAATCCCTTTTCTATATGGAGGATAGGGAAACTCATTTAAGGAACGAAACACAGTGGCAGTTTGGGGGTTAGTGTTAAAAGTGAAGAGAAAAAGAAGCAAAAGAAAAGCACTTCAGGATGGGTCCTCTGGGGACAAGAGGGGCAGAGTTAGGAAGTACAGGCAGGTTAGCAGAGCCAGGAAGTATTTGAAGGCTGCGTCAGGTTAAAGAGGATTCATGGAAAGCTCTGGAAGAAATTGTCTGAGTGAAGTAGAGGAAGACAGACAGAATAGAGAGATTATAAGAGCAAGATCCCAGCCCAGCTAAGGAGAAGACCCAGCTGGTACTGGGGAATTAAACCAGGTTTTGGGAAGAGGAACCAGGTAGTTTCTATGCACTGAAGATAGAATATATTCTAAAATATTCCAGCTCTTCCAAATTGAGAATTATAATCTCTCCATCATATCTCCAGGTGAGCTAGCAAACATTTCTACAGACAAAACAGCAAAACTCTCATGGTGAATTGAGCAGGCCAACATCAGTGACAGAATGCGGGTCCAAGTCCTTTGCACATAATTCCCCACTCCTAGCCTTTCTATCATAGTCACGAAGCATCATAATCTGGGTGTCCTAGAGAATATATCCACCCACACCAATCTCCCTATTTCACCACCAACCACTCTTTCTAAACCTGTTCATGACTGATTTTCCTACTCTACCCTCTTCTCCATCCCATCACTTCCACATTCAGTTCCAGTGAATATCTCCCTGCCCCTTATCGTGACACTTGGACCTTTGATCCCTGCTTGATTCATGACCCCCCACACTGCTCCATCCTCACCCCACCCCAAGGTCTGATGCCTTCTCAGTTTGAAGAAAAGGCACAAAACATATGTTTAGCATTGCTGTCCTCCAAATTACAATACCATCACTCTGAAAAACAGCTACTGCATACCCATCTGTACTTCTCTCCTTGGCTCTTTGTTGAATTATCAGGGATTGATTCCACATCAGTCTCATTTTCTGTTTCTCTCTGGTCTGGCTGCATCTCTCTGTGACCTTAAACAGTTCAATCCAATGTTTTACCTCCTGCTTGGAGGCAGATAAAAATGTTCCACTTCACAGGGGATTTTTGAGGACTCATTAAAAGCTCCTGAAGTGTTTTGAGAACCTGCCTGGTCTCAGGTAGAGGAAGCATAAGTTGTTGACAACATGGCTGCTCATATTCATTGCAACCATGGCAGCTAGTGGAAAGCTCTCATGTTTGGCTTTAGAAACAACTGCCTTTAGGTAGAAATGGTCAGCCATGACTTAAAATATAACCATAAAGCAAGTTAGTCCTCAGCACTGCAGTGTTTTTTGTGTTCAAAATGCTTCAAATATAAATTCAGTATTTTCTTTATTCTGATGGCCTTATTTAGAGGCTTTCCTGTAGGATATCCAATAGTTAATGTATGTGAGAGTGTGTACAAATATCTTTAATGGTAAAGGAACTAAGCTGAACAGAGTGGTTTCAGAAAAGAGTTGTTCTTATGCTCTGTGGGTGAAAGAAATCACTCACTATTTTATATCTTCAAATATACCTTTGAAGTGACAAAAATCTAGCTCAAAATGTATTGTATAATCAAAATGTGGGTGAGGGACACTAAGAAAAGCAGATGATGCCACCCAGAAGGTCCATCTGTGTGACTTTAAATGTAACTATCTTAAGCAAGAGGAAAAATTGTATCAACTATGGCAGGGAGCATAGAGACTATTTTAGAATCTGAATCACAAAGGACTCTAGCGTGGTTTATGGGGCTCTGAGTTATTGCATACTCAGTCCAAATCTGCTCGAGAGTGGTGAGGTGGACAGGAAGATAAGAGGTAGATATGCCCAAAGTATAATCTTCATGTTACATCACAGAATCAACCTAAATCAACAAAAATGCCAGAAATCAATGAAAATTCTTCTATAATCTTGAGCTTTAGATAGATGGATGAAGCAGTTTCACAGGCCATACACACACATACATACACACACAAAGGGGGAAATTCAGAAATATAAACAACCTTTAAATCAAGTTAGATCCCGCTGGAGTAATTTCTTTTAGGATAAACTGACTCCATCATTGATTATAACCTGTCAAAATTCCTCAGAAGTTGTGATGGTTTGAAGTTGTATGTACTCCAGAAAAGTATATTCTTAAAGTTAATCTACTCCTGTGGGCGTAGACTCAATATAAGTAGGATTTTTTGATGAGTAGGATCTTAAGATGTGAGCTACTTTACTCAGAGTGGGTCTTAATCCTCTTACTGGAATTCTTTATAAGAGAATGAAATTCAAATAAAGAAAGAGAAAGCCACAGAAGCTATGCAATGAAACCCACAAGGAAGGGAGAGACCAGCAGATGTCGCCTTGTGCCTTGCCATATGGGGAGTCCAGGATCTGTAGCCCTTCTTCAGGGAGAAAGCATTGCCTGATGATGCCTATATTTGGACATTTTCCTCAGCCTTGAAACTGTAAGCTTGTAAGCTAAAAAATTCCCACTGTTAAAAGCCAACCCATTTTACGTTATCTGCTTTCAGCAGCAAAGCAAACTAAAATAGAAGGAATGAAAAGAACCCAGAGCATGTAGACCCCAGAGCAGCACCTTGCCTCTACTCCAGGAACACATTTATTTTTCTGTTTTGTTATTTGATGTTTCTTTCTCTGTCCAACCCAAGATCAGTTTCCTGAAAATACCAGTGAGACCCAGGGTAGCCACAGCTTTTGCTTAAGACAATTTCATGCACTCAGAGGTAACAGGGTCACTAATTTTTATGCTATTCCAGAAGAAAATGTTTCACTTAGCTTGATGATAGCTCATTGGTTCATCAAATTCCCTCTCCCAGACAAGCATGAGTCTGTACTTCTGGGGCCTGGCTGAAGCACAGTATCCCTCAACTCCAGGTCTAGCAGGGGCATGTGTCACTTTCTCCAGACTGAGGTATGTGCAGCCAGAGGGATGATCTGGAAAGCACCTTCATGGAAAGAAGCCAATCAAATGTGAGCAGACAATCAAGAGAGGCATCTATCTGAGGGGCTAGAGAGGGGGAGTCCAGGCATGGAGCTCATGAGACACGACTGAAGAAGAGTAACTGAGGGTTAAGAATTAACAAATAATTATCATTACTGAATCATTATATGGAAACCTTTTACTTCCAGTGTTTTATAAAATAGCCAAAGGTTAATATCTGGAATTACTGAAACTGGTTAGACCGACCTCACCCTTTTGTATATGGTCATTTCCCATTAAGGCTTGCTATTATGATGATTATTTCAGACAGATTTTACCTTTGCATATGGTCATTTCTAAGACCTAGTATTATGATGAATTATTCCAGATAAATCCTATCCTTGTATATGAACATTTCTTTTGAAATGGTAACCACTCCACCCTTCCCTGTTTGAAATTCATAAGACCTTGTAACTGAGCCCTGTTCTGTACCCCCCATCCTCAAATGCCCTGATCTCTGATAATGATTGTCTTGTAATTGTAATAACCTTGTGGCTCACACCTGTTTTATACCCACAGCCCCCATCCTATTAAGCCACTTAATGTTTATTATTGAAGGAAACTGTTCCAGCCTCACCCCGATTACTTATTAGCATCAACTGCTAAACCTGGTTACTATAAAACTATCAGGACTACTGCAGTTTGGGGAGGCAGATTTTGAGCCCTTAGGCCACTAACCTCCTTTGCTATGTGCAAGCAAATAAACTCTTTCTTTGAAACCCCAGTGTCTCAGGAATTAATAAAGTATATCAGGCAATGAACCTCCTTTTGCTTGGTATCAGAAGCAGCCAGCAGAGGCTTAAAACAGTAGAAAAAAGAACCTGGTTTAAGTACTGGACCTCTTGCTGCTCTCTGCAATTTTGGCTGTGTCACTCAGCCTGTTTCTCCCTAATGGACATAATGACAGCTTCTATCTCAGGAGTTATGAGGACAAAATGCCAGTTTAATCAGCTTCTATCTGGAGGGCTTTCTTCTTTTTCTCAACCTAATAAAATTCTACTCAGCTTTCCAGTTGCAACTCAAATGTTATATTACTGGGTCCTTGTGAAGGAAGTTTCTTCTAAGGCCCCCAGGACAGCTCATCTCTCTCACCATTGAGCTCGTGTTGATCTCTGTCATCAAGTTAGATTATGAGTTTGGTTGAAGCTGCTGTCCACTCCTCTACACCAGGGCTCCTAGCATCAGAAGGGGGAGGGGGCTCAGTGAACCACTCATGTGGCTATCCACACACACACATATGTATACTCATTCACACATGCATGTGCAGACATGAATGCACACACAACAGTAATTTTTAAATTATCTTAGTGAACACATGATTTTTATGTCCATTATTGAATGCCACTGTGGAGAGGCATTATATATTCATCAGTGTCGTCATGATATGTCATAATAGCTTCCCACTGAGAGGAGTTAAGGAATATATGCCCTGGCATTATGATGATGAGCATCTTTCCTGGTTTACTATAGGCTTCACTTAAGTTGGAAAATGTCAAAGAAAATCATAAAGAACAAATATCAAAAATCCTTTCGCTTTGCTTTCATGTGTGATGGAACATTGAAGCTCCCATGTTTTTTGTATGATGACATTCTTGCCAATATAAGGAGCATGAAGCCAAAATTTTAGAAAAACATCTTATACCTTTTTGTTCCAAAAATACATTGGTATAAATCTTCTTCATCCAAAGAAGGCTGGAGTAGAAAAGGCATTCTTTACAAAAAAATTTGTTCTGCCTTGACACATGATCCTAGACTTAAGAGAGCAACAAGGTAACTTTGGTAAAAGTTGTGTACCACAGAAATAGTCAATTAGTGTGCAGTTTGGAGCAGAGAAGTCAAGCTAAAATGGTGCCTCTATCAAATGAAATTGGGAGCAGATGTGGCTCAAGCAGTTGAGTGCCTGTCTCCTGGGTTCAGTTCCCAGTGCCTCCTAAAGAAGACAAACAATGAGCAGACAATGAGAAAAAACAATGAGCAGACAACGAGCAGACAATGAGCAAAAAACAAAACAAAAAAAAAACAAGCAGGGAGCAGATGTGTCTCAAATAGTTGAGCACCCACCTCCCACATGGGAAGTCCTGGGTTTGGTTCCAGGTGTCTTCTAAAAAAAAAAGCAGACAATGAGCAAAACAGCTAGCAAACAGATGAGAGAGCCAACTCAGAGGGAGGGGGAAAAATGAAATGATATATCCATCATGGTTGACTTGATGTAATATTCTGAGGCATGTGAGGAATTGAAAGCTTCTTTGTGCAGCCAGCTGAGGTTTTCAAAGATGAATTCCAATTTTCTAAATCCTTTTGAAACTTCAAAGTCCATCAACATCTTTGAAACACTGAAAATTTTCTTTTCCAAGTAAGCTTCATTGGACATTTTGTGACTAGAACACCAGTGGCACTTGGTAACACATCATAGAGTTATACTGCTTTAGAAGAGGAAGAATCTCCATGCAGGAAGCTCAATGACTCAGTGCTTTCTGTGGTGCTACTTGTGTATAGTAAGGTGTCAACTTTGTTAAAGACAGGGGCCTTGAATCACTGCCTCTTTGATAAGTTTTCTCATTAAATTGAAAGTGGAATTTGAACTTCTCCTTTACAAATCCTTGATACAGAAAGCTGCAGACAACTTGAAACACAGCACAACTCTTTTTAAAGTCCTTCTGTTCACACAACCTTAAAATTGAAACATGAATTCTTAATTCTCCCCTTGCTGACATCAACAGCATCCCTTTGCTGAAGATGAAACTAAGTGATAGGAACCCAAAATAAATTAAATGACATAAAATCAATTCTGATCATCTTGGAATATCCTGGTGTTCTCTTGTCACAAGCCCATTGTGTCATTGATTTGTGAACATGAACTTATACTGTTTGCCACTACATACTATTGTGAGCCCAGCTTTTTGGTGTGTATGGATTGCCATGTCAACAACCACTCCATAATTTCAGTTCCCTTTCAAGACAAGGAAGAGCTGCTTTCTCTTGAAACTTATTTTTTTAGCAAAACCAAAGTTCATTTTTCATTTTTTGCCCTCTTTGGATTCTATTTCTATTTGTTGTAGAATATTGCTTGAAATTAATTCTACATACAAGAACTGGATAGAGAAGACACATTTCTTTATAAAATTAATTTTGATCCAATGCAATAAAATAAGTTGTGTAAATAATTTTGCTTATAATATTATATAATTATCTCCAGGAAGATAAGCAATAGCTTTCATCAGACTCCCAAAAGCCTTCAGGGTGCTAAAAAGGTTAATAATAGCATCTAGGAGAATATCTTGAGAGCAGGGCCATCATTGTGACCTTTCTCTCTTCTCACACCACTGAGGAAAGCACGGATGCTGTGCATAGGAGTCATACTTTTCCCATTCCCTAAAGGATATTGGACACAGGAGTCAGCTGGCTGAATGAACAGGAATATCAATGGATTTTAATTTTAAAAAATGATTGCAAATCTTTATTCCTTATGAAAAGTAGAAGAAAGTTTATTAAGTACCTTATAAATTGGAGGAGGAAAATCTGCCTGGGAGAATGTAGAATGAAATTTATTTCCTTTGGTTGATACCACAAAATGGTGGGGCAGAATATGTTTCTTTAGTTGTAGTGCAGTTCTATACTGGGTTCATCAAAGTCTTTAATAATTAAAATAAATATCATTAGTTTTTTTGATATATAGAATAAATCCCCAGAAATCCCAGGCAAAGAGAGTGAATCCACAGCTAAGAGAACCTGGAGAAAATGCTAACCTGGGAGCATAGAAGCAGACATGATTTTCTAATCCCAATGGCTCCTGACTAGGGAAAGGAGAAATCTCTTAGGACCTGAAATTGATCAGCAGCTCTGAGGTTTTAAGTTTTAGGTAATGTTATGCTTTAGGTAATCTATTAGGTAATGTGATAACTTTGTTATATGATTCAAGATTCATGTGTCTATTTAGTGATTTTTTTTTTCAGGCAGAAAATTATGAAAAAACACTTTGAAAATGTAACAGTTCAATATCAGAGGTAATAGGAGAGGAGGGCCTGTAAGAGCTAACCGAAAAGGAAGTCCTTATCTTACTGTGCCACACTTGGGATTGACTTCGCTGACCGCTGCTTCTCCTCCTGCCTCTTCCATTGAGCATTTTCACTTGCTCTTCTCTGCCCTTCTCCCCACTCACTGAGAAGTCGTGCCCTCTGGCTCTTCTCCCTGTACACACTCTCCCTGGATGGTTTCATCTACTCTCGTGATTTCAAGTATCATCTAAATGGACTTAGACTCTGTTGTCTGTCAAATCTGTGTTTGCAACCTGGCTCTATCCCTTCTTCCCCAGTTGGATTACTTTGGGAGAGTTGCTTACCCTCTCTAAGGTTTCTGTTTTTCAAGATAATAAAAATATTACCATCACAGAGTATTGTCGGGGTTGAGGAGAAATTGCCTGTAAGCTTTCAGCACAGGTTTGGTCCCGAGCAAGTATTCAATAAATTAGATCCAAAATAAAAGTCATGACAACAATAAAAACAAACATGCATATGGTGCTTACTATGTGCCAAGTACCTATCTAAGAACTTTCCTTAAATTAACTGATTTAATTATCACAATGGTTGAAAAAACTAAGACATAGAAAGTTAGAAACTTATTCATGGTCACACAACCAGTAAATGATGGACCCTAGAACTCAACTCAAGTAGCCTGGCTCAAGATTCCATGTTCTCAAACTATGAGACATTCTATGACCCTCTGTCTATTAATACTATTATTCATTAATAAGAATGAAGCCTTAATCTCTCCCTTGAGCTGTCAAATCTGGCTTTTCAAAGAAAACTGCCTGATGCTCCACAGGCACCTCAAATACAACACATGTAAAACCAAGCCTTCCCATTCTGCTCCTCTACTTGTGGTCTTTTGGTAGGAGCTGATAGCATCAACCTGACAACAAATTAGGCTCCTTCCTTTCCCTCAACCATCCCACATCAAATAAGTCAATTATTGATTTTTACTCCTATCTCCTTTTCCCCATCCCAATACTTCCCTAGTTCAAATCTTCATTATCTCTGGACTAGGTAATAATAACAGCCTTCTAACTGGTTTACTTGGCTCCAGATCCAAAACCCAATTTCTCTTCAATTCATCTCTACAGATTTAAAATACAAATCAAACCATTTCAGTCCTGTGCCTAAAGGATTAAACACCAGCTTATTAGACCAGAAGACCCTTCATATCTGGCTCCTGTCTACTTCCCAGCCTACCACCAAACCCTACTTCACACTCACACTTCAGCATTCCTAGCTATTCTCTGGCTTTCTCTCTCCCCATCACCCTCCCTCCCTCTCTCTCTCTCTCGCTGTCTCTCTCTCTCTCACACACACACAAACCATGCTGTTGCACAGCTAGTATGTTAGAGTCTCCATTTAATGTTATTTATTTATTATTATTTTTTGTAGGTACCAGGGCTGAGGATTGAACCTGGGACCTTGTACGTCAGAAGCTGGTGCTCAACCACTGAGCTACACTGGCTCCCCAGAGTCATCATTTAAAAAGGTGTTATTCGGCTTATCTACAAAAATACATAAAAATTAATGGGTAAGATGTGATCACTCCTTTCCTCACTGCTGAAATACCAACAAAGTTAAATCTGTCATTTGAAGAAAAAAGTCACTTTTAAATCAGTTTCATAAGTAAAAAATTTTAAATCATCTTTCAATGACACAGAACATCCAAAAATTACAAACCAATAGCACTTCATATATTCTGCTTTTAGCATTATAATACCTTTTTTTTTTTTTTTAATCTGACAGATAAGCTGACTGATTTTCTTCTGGTGCTCTAATGTGCTAACACGTGACTAGTTATCTTTTCTGTCTGCTGAAACCCAAAGACAGAGACTTTATTGTTGAAAGAGCAGAGGGGATTTGACACCATTACTGCCCCCTGCTGCTCTAAAATGTATAGTTTATCATGGTGTATCATGACTGAGGCCCAGAAAATTTGAAGGTAATACAAACTTCTAGTAGCTTATTTAACTTCCTCTTTCTTTTATTTACATTTATCTTTTAATCCAGAAAAGCTACATGTTGAAATGTATATAAAGCTAAGTGCCCCTTGATCACCTGTTCCCTATGCCCTAGCACTCAGAAAAAAATTCTCAGTAGTTGACAGACAGCCATGGACAGATTCTATTTTAGAGCCTGGAGTGAAAAGAAGAAATAGAAGCTAATTCTAAGATCCTATGGGTCATGATGTTATGTTTTTTTAACTTTTTATTTTGAAATAACTTACACCTTACAGCAGTTGCAAAAATAATACAAAACTCATACAGGGAACTCCAACAGACCCTCCACTCAGATACCCAGACCCACCAATTAAAACATTTTGCCACATTTATGGTATCATTCTACTATCTGTCTGTCTATCTATCTATCTATCTACATCTATCACCTATCTATGTATCTATCTGTCTATCTAAACATTTATGAGTAGGTTGTATACAACATGTTCCTTGAACACTTAATACTTCCATGTACATTTCCTGGAAACAAAGTTATTCACTTTGTAATCACCTTAAGTATAGTTATCAAGTTCAAGAAATTTAAAGTTGATATTTATAAAGCTTATAGTCCACATTCTAATTTGTTTATAAGTCAAAAGAATGTCTTTTTGGGCATTTTCTTCTCCATTTTTAGGTCCACTCCAGGATCATGTGTTCCATTTATTGTTATTGTTTCTTTAGTCCTTTCTGTAGCTGTAGAAATTTATATAAAACGTAAACTTTGCTATCTCAACCAATCCCAAGCATATAAGTTAGTGGGATTAATCACATTCCCAATGTTGTGGTTTCCTCACATGATATTTTATCTCATACCCTCATGTGGACAGACTTGTACAGTGGTGGAATGCACAGGTTTGGGCATCAGTCACCCAGTTCTTACATCAAGATCTACCACTTATTAGCTGTGTGACCCTGGAGAGGTCCAAGGCTCAATTTCTTCATCTGTAGAAAGCACATAATTGAATGAGAATTTATATGTATAGCACATTATTAGCTATTGAATAATAAATTGTAGCTCTTTTTATTTGTGAGGAGTAATAAAATAGAGATTAACAATTTCAGCTAGACTACTTTCCAGCATCATATGGGGGCAGAGCATCACTAAAATTATTAGTCACTGAGGTTGACTCACCATTCAAGGACTAAAGGATTTCTACAGGATAAAAATGTGTATTTAACTTATTTTTAAATTTTTTGGTCAAAAAGTCATTTTGAACTTTATTTTTGGACACATTGCATGTTTTAATAAATCAGTTTTACAGGTGTTATATTTTGTAACATTAAAAGAAATACAATATATTTTCATAAATTCTCATTGCTGTAAAGTCATTTTCAGATAAATATAAGTAGCAGGGTAGTGCAATACATTTCCACATATTGACAAGTGCAACTCTGGCAGTTATAATTAAGGTATCCAAGGAAGCCTGAAAATTAAGATTTATGTAAGACAAGCAATTTTACTTTCATTTGTTAGAAAAAAATTCCAAGGAAAATCATTTTAATTTGCAAATAATAAAGTTTACATGCAAAGATGACTTTGAATCCTATTTCTGTCCTAAGTAATTTAAGCCAAGTATACATGGCAATTTTGAAAAGAAATAAATAAACATAAGAATATAAGAGTTTAAAAATATAAGAAAAACCAGCAATATGCCTTTAAAAATTGCTGAATAAATAAAATCAAATGCTACAGTTTCTCACTTTATCATGAATACTGATGCTGTTAGATTTCACATTTATGTAATTTAGCTTCTATGCATGAAAATACCAGTAAGATTTAATAGTTTGGATCAGTCCATTTCTCTTCAACAAAAGTAATCCTAACTTCTGGATTTTAAAAATTACACTCTTGGATTTGTGTTTTAGTACAAACAAAACACAATATATTTCTTCATATCGGTGGCAACCAGTTAAAAGTCATGATAAGATACCTTTCAAAAAGTAACAAGTTTTGTGAATTTTGTCAGTAAAGGAAAGCATCCTGTACAAACTTACAATACTGACAGAAGCTATCTAGTACACCCACAAGTGCTTCATCATTTGATTTTACAAAAACTTATTTGAAAGAATTCAAAGAATTAATAATAAACACCATGTGATAATTTGGGGTTAAAAAACCCATGGCTCTGGGCAATAACAATTACCAGTTAACAAACCCACCTACAAAGAGACTTGTGTTTCTTAAAATTTTCACTCAGTTTGGTATAAATAAAAAATTCTGGATAAAGACTTTTGCATGTTGACAATACTCATCAGACATCAGCTAGGCCACAAGTGAAGGATACTGACTTATAGCAAAGGTGCAGGAGAGCACACCTGGTACATTCTGCTCAGATAACACAAAGGCATTTACACAGGACTGAACTAAGACTGGAAAGATGTGGAGAGTTTCTCTGCACCGCCACCAACAGTGTAGTGGTCCCTAGTACTTCCAAAGTAAAAAGTGTTTTCATAAAGAGAACTGAGGACAAAGGCTCTACCTGGGAGAATGCATATAAGCAGCTCAAGTAAGAACTCCTGCTGCCAGCAATTCTATCCTGGCATTAAGTAGCATGAGCGCTTCTGGCAGATTGGATATTTTACCATTTTACATTAACTGTTACTACGTTGAAGCATTTTGAGTAATAAACAAAGAACGAGTGCACCCCTGGTCCTTAACGGAAAGAAGTATCTAACTATCTTACTGGAGAAACCTGCTGATTAGCTATAACACTTACTGAGTGTATACAATAAATGTTGAAGAACATGACTTAAATATGTAATAAATGTACATTAACATGACTTCATTTTGGAAGAAGTACGGGAAAGATACCTAAAATTTAGGAGAGAAAATGTAAGCCACTCCGGTATGAAATTTTTCAGCCTACTGAAATGACTCTAGCAGAGATATTTTAACATTATATTTTGGGAGCTTTGGGCACTGAAGGGCCAAACGTTTTCTGGACATTTTTTGGTTAATTTTTAACATTCCACCATTAGACATTCACTAGATGTTTGCAAGTTTTCTTTAGGGTAGTACAACAACAATTTTAAGTCATGTTCATATACATTTATTACATATTTAAGTCATGTTCTTAAACATTTATTCAGCATGTACATTTTTAGAAAGATTTATTTCCGCTCCGCGTCCCTCTCCCGTGCTCACTGTCTGCTCTCTGTGACCATTTGCTGCACGTTTTTCTGTGTCTGCTTGTCTCTTGTCGGGTCGTTTTGCTGCACTAGCTCTCCGCAGGAGTGGGCCGTCAGCTCTCCGTGGGTGGGGACCAGCTTGCCATCAACAGGAGGCCCTGGGACTCGTACCTGGGGCCTTCCATATGGTAGACAGCCCAATCGCTTGAGCCACATCTGCTTCCCTGTACTTCTAAAATGATTCTCTTTGGTCCCTCTCCTCCAATTATGAAATTTAAATCTGGATATTTCTGACATAATTAAGATATTATACCACTAAACAAATTGGTCCCTGAGCAGTGGCAGACTGTGAAAGAGGGTCATGGCTGTAGATTGGTTGTACATGACTTTCAGAGGCAAATAATAGACTTTGAAGCCATTAATGAGGTAATGGGCACCTTTTTGTTTTCATAAGCATGGATGGCAATTATGACCTTGTGCCGTCTTTCGATCAGGCACTGAGAGAACTAGTAAATGTGGCTTTCCACGCCACCCATATTTGGGTAGAAAAAGTCAGACACCCTGCATATACTATGGGAACAAGTTCTAAATGAAGAATGACTTCCAGGACTAACACAGGAGAGTGCAACTCTCTATAGGCCGTACTGAGATGGTTTAGGCATCAGTCCTCAGAGCAATTCAAGCAAGGTATGTGTCGTTTAATATCGGTGATGCCCATGGTCGCCTGTGTCCAGAACTCCCATGGCTGCCATGTATTTTTTTGATTGCTGAACTCTTGAAAGCATTTGATAGTCTATATTACAGTCTTTCATAAAATGATGAGCACAGTATAATATTAAACCCAGAAATCTCTTTTACCTCTGATCTTTAATTAAAATCTAGCAGGGAAACATAAAATCATTCACAATGGTTTGTACTATAAAATTGCATATTGATCCAAACCCATCCTTGTCTCTACGTCTGTTATTCAGGATTCGTGAATTGGAGTGGGGAAAGTAAAATATTTCAATAAAAAGTATATGTTATAAAAAAAAAAAGTATATGTTCTAGCTATGACTCTGAGTTTTGTTATTAAATATGTGCCCTATTGAGATAATTGTATACCCAGAAAGGGACAAAGTTGTATTAACATAATTTTTTAAAAAAATTTATTGTAACACAACATTGTGAATATAATTAACATCACTGAATTATATATTTTAATACTGATATTTTAGGTTATAAATGTTACTAAGATAAAAATTAAAAAACAGGACTGTACAACACATAGGACTAAGGTTTTCTACAGGATATAAAATTTGCACTTATTTTTGGTTGCTTAGCCCTTGAAAATATTTGGATAGTATATACTGGGGTCAATGTTTTTTCTTACTTTTACAAAATGATGAGCACAGTATAAATATTAAATCCAGGAATCTCTTTCATCTCTAATCTTTAATTAAAACCTAGCAGGGAAAAGATAAAATCATCCATAATGATTGGCACTCTAAACATTATATATTTGCATATATTTTCAAACCCATCCTTGTCCCTATATCTCTTTTTTTTTTAACTTTTTTTTTAAGGATTTATTTATTTGTTTACTTTTATCTATTTTTACCCCCCATTTTTGCTGTTTTTGTGTCCATTCACTGGGCAACTCTGTCCGTTTCCTGCCCTCTCTTCTCATCCTTCTCCTCCTGTCTTCACTGGATTCATACCTCGGAACCTCCGATGTGGGAGAGAGGTGTCCTACCACCTGCGCCACCTTAGTTCCTGGTTTTTCGGTGCATCTCATCTTGGCTTTCCCTAGTGTCACTCTCCTGTTACATCATCATCTTGCTGTGTGGCTCACGGGGCCTGGCGGCTTACCCACTTGCGGGGCCTGATGGCGTACCTGCGCACGGGGCCTGGTGGCCCATGTGCCTTCTATATTTTTCTTTTTTTTAATTTTTACCAAGAGGTCCCAGGGATTGAACCCAGGTCCCTCCGTATGGGAGATGGACACCTAACCATTTGAGCCACATCTGTCCACCTGCTATATTTCTTAAGGTTGACCAAAGATACCTAGAGTTACAGTCATTTCCCATACAGGATGGTCATATAATAAATCAGGCTTGGTTTATCACCAGCATTCTAAAAACCAGACCTAGGGAGAAAAACTAGGTCTGGGGACACATGCATGGTTTCTAATATAGCGAATGCTTAGCCTACCCTGATTATCACAAAATCAGGACAGCGAGAATATTCGCATCTCTTATTCTTGTTACCAAACTGGAGTATGGGAAGTAATATTTTTCAATTAAAAAAAATATATTTTACCTACGACTTTGAGTTTTGTTATTAAATATGTGCTGTTTTGAGATGATTGGAAAGCAAATAAGTGATAAAGTTGTATTAACACAATGTTTTAAAAATTTATGGTAACACAACATTGTGAATGTAATTAACAGCACTGAATTATATATTTGAATATTGAAATTTTAGGTTGTAAATGTTACTAACAAATAACATTTGTTATTTGTTATACAGCACTGAATTATATATTTGAATATTGAAATTTTAGGTTGTAAATGTTACTAACAAATAACATTTGTTATTTGTTGTACAGTGTACAACAGAAACAGTGAACCCTAATGTAAATGATGGACTATAGTTAATAGTACAATTATAATAATATTCTTTCATCAGTTGTAGCAAAGGTACCACACTAATGCAAAGTGTTAGTAATAAGGAAAGTGTATGGGAAGTCTGTATTTTCTGCATGCTTTTTATGTAAACCTGCAACTTCTCTAATAAAATATATATATATATTTCAAAATATATAGGGTCT
>JAQZBX010007774.1:38820-49750 GCA_029593785.1 Cabassous unicinctus | reverse complement strand
AAAAAAAAAAAAAAAGGAAAGGAAAGGGGAGGAAAAAGCCCTTCCTCTCACGGAGAGAAAGGTTCTGCTGATAGAACTGCAGCACTCGCCTTGGGAAGGTTAGAGACTGGGGAAGTGCTGGCTTTCGCGAGCACACAGCGATTTGCAAGTGAATGCGAGGGGAGGGCGCATCCGAGAGGAGGGCTGTGGATGAAAGGAGTCCCCTCCCCCGCAGGGCAGAAAGACTCTCTGTTTCCAGGGTAAGGTAACCAGCCTAATCTAATCCGCCTGTGTCAGTAATACACTCTCAGGAGCAGGATGTTTCTTGCAATTAAAAAAAAAAAAAATGCTATCTATTCTTTCACTGGCATACATATTCCTGCATCATCCTTACGCCAGACCACCGAAATACAAGTTATTAACGGAGTGCCAAGTTAAATTCCATCCGGATGTGATGTATGTTACCAAAGAGATTTTTGTTGCAGTTTTAAAATTTTATTTATTTTTGATTTCATCGAACTTTCTCTTCTTGGTTCTCCAAATACCTTTTTGTGTTTCTTATTGTCGTAAGAGAACATACCTTGCTCATCAGTTTGGAATGTATGTGCTACAGTTTTGCCTGCTTAACCTTATCTGCTTTGCATTTTTGTATTTTACAGATGATGTTTGTTATTAGTTATTCAAATAGACAAGCAATGCCATTAAAAACATATTTGTGTTTTGGACTTCACACAATCTTCTTTTTTTTTCTCATCAATGTTATGAATTTCATGTAAATACATATAGATGGTTCTGTCTACTTATTAACCACCTAACAGCCCATCTCCCTATATAATTGTCTCTACATTAAGTTGGAATTAACCAGGAGTTTACCAAAGGATGTCAGTATAACTCCACAAAACAATCAACATCTTTACATTTTTCTGGCTACGTGTAAATTCCTTACATATATAATCATATGTAAATATATAAAATGTCAATCATAAAAATAATTTGAAGGGTAGAAGAGGAATTATGAAGACTGTGCCCAGTTATGGCTCTTTTTTCTTTTAAACAGATTATAATGCAGAGAAATCCTAAATGACTTGCTTAAGAGCACATAGCTGACTAGCAGCAAGGTTAAAACTGTAATGCGAGGTTTGTTTTCCAGTTTAGTACTGTTTCTTACTGCCTCTTTTGTACATATTTGATTATTCTGTCATTGGACCCCTTATATAATCAGCATAATGGGAAAGAAAGGTCACTCAATCTGGAAAAAAAATAGAGGGAGGTGTATTCTAAATTAGATTTCAAACATTTTAGTATATCACAAGGTTATTACATAGCCAATGTTACCAAATACTTTTATATTTTAAAATACCAAAGATTTCCCCTTAGCTAAATAATATTTAGAGAAGGAAGGGACTTATGAAAGTCTTAATTTTATAGATGAAGGCAGTAAGATCTGGAAAGTTCTAATGAACCTACTGAAATTATATAATAATAGAACTAGAATGCTGACAGTTATGCCTAAATCATAGGCTCATTAGTTGTTTCAACATAGTGTCTTAATTTCAGAGTCAGGTGAATATAAGTATCCCATTTTTTCTGTGACATAAGCATTTGTGTTCGTCTTTGTATGTATGTCATCAGTATAATTCTGTGATTGAAACATTAAAGTGCTTTGCCTGGAGATTATAGAATCTCATATTCCATAGGTAAATTATGCTGTGCTTAAATGTGACGGGTTAGGTACACACAAACACACAAACATTATATCTCTTGTTAGATTAACTCTTTGTATGCTTGCTTATTTCTTTGTTGCTAGTTTCAGACTAAATTGCTACATGGTGTGAGGGATTTTTTGGACTACATTTAAATAAGACCAGTTGAAAAAATAACCAAACGCTGAGATCCGAAGTAAGATGTAATAAATAGATGTTATATTCCAAAAATAAGAATTCCTTTAACAAGATAGAAGTTTATTCTTCTTCTCTTACACAAATTTCTGAGCTGGTATTACTGCTTTGTCCTGTATAGTCAAGCAGGCTCCTTCTGTCTTGATATTCAATCATTAGGGATTGAATTCACTTATATGATTCAAGAGAGTTCACCTCCAAATCTGTCTTCTAGAGATAGTAAAACAAAGAAAGGAGAGATGTGTCCCTTCCATTGAAGTACAAGACCCAGAAGATGCTCTCATTGGCTGGGAACAAGACACTTGACCATGGATTGTGGCCAGGGAGGCTGGGAAATGTCATATTTATTCTGGGCAGCTATTTGCCCAACTAAAAGTCAGTGGCATTATTAGAGAAGTAAGTAACAGAATTGTGTTCAAATGGCAGCAGTGTCTGTTCTATTGCTCTATCATCTAGAGTGTATTTTGCACCTTTTGAACAGAAAAGAAAAATTTTGCTCAGGCTTCAAATTAAAATCAATTCTAATCATAATTTTTTAAAACTTTGAAATATATGGCAATGTTCTCAATATGTTTTAGTTTGCTGGGGCTGCTATGATAAATGCCACACACTTAACAACAGGAATTTACTGTCTCACAGTTTCAGAGGCTACAGGTCCAACATCAAGGTTTTGGCAGGGCTTGCTTTCACCCAGGATCTGTAGTGTTCCGACAATCCTTTGACCCAGGGCAATCTCTCTCTCCTGGTGTCTGCTTTTCTGGTTCCTGATGACTTCTGTCTCCTGGCTTCTTCTGACTCTGTCCAAATTTCCTCTCTCTATAAGGCTTCCAGTCATATGGATTAAGGTCCTCCCTGACTCGATTCGCCTTCCTCTAATAAGGATCACCAAAGATCTGTTCATGAATTAGTCCACATCTTAACTAGTAACATCTTTGAAGGTTCTATTTACAAATGGGTCCACACGCTCAGTAACGGGGTTTAGACATGAACATGTCTTTTGTGGGGGGCATGAATTAATTCCCAACAACAGTTAATGCTTTTTCTTTTTTTCCCTCACTGTATCTATTTAGTAACTTATAATCAAAACTTCCATGTATTCCAAAGTTCAGGAGACTTAGATAAAGACAGAGATATAGATATAAAGAGAGTGAGTGCCTTTGACAGTGAATGTACCAAAATCCATCATATTTCCTTTAATGGCCTCCTTGTAAAATAAGACCTCTCAGTGTGGGTTGATATGCTAGCCTATTGAATGTATGTCAACTGATAAATAGGTTAATTTGGAATTCTACAAGCTTCTCTACTTTTTTGAGATTTCCCTGGAAATCTTAGTGAATCTCGTCCTGTGAATTAGGTTAAATTCCCTTATAGTCACCACTCTGAGTAAACGGTAGAGCAAGGCAAGTCAGAAAAAGACAAATCTCTACGAATGGACTGTTGCCTCACAAAACAGTGCTCCTCAACCTTAGGAGAAGTCACATGTCCATTACAAGCAATTGAATTGTGATGAAAACTTTCAAAATATATTACCATATACATCTTTATAAAATAAATGTGAACTTAGGAAAGGCCATACTGTAATCATAAAACACTTAAAACATTGAAGAGCCTTCTGTCATTATTGTAAAAATGGCCACCTCTGAAACTGACCCCTTCATTGCAAATGTTAAAGACCCAATTTGGGTAAAAACAAAACCTTCTTCAGGTAGAATTATTATACACTTAAAAGTGTGCCATGCTGTTACGAAACAATGAGCATAATTCTTTGAGGTGTCACCCTTGAAATAGTTACATACTTGTTTTAAAGTAATAGCTTCTCAGACACCATTTCCTGGGTCCTTTTTAATGTTATGAGAGATATCAATTTATACTCCAACATAAAGTTTCTCAAACCTAGTTTTTTCTGTAGGGCTATGAGACCAGAGCTGACAATGTCAACATTGCTCTATTCTTTACAAATGCATTGGCAGAAAAATAATTTACCGTACTTTGGTTGACACATTTATTCTAATCTTAATCTATCCTGGAATGTAGAAGCTAGAAAACTGAAAACTGCATTTCCCTTGCAGCTAGTGTTGGAGTAGAGGGTGAAGGGGTGGTGATTCATACTAAGCATTTCAGATGCACTTATGGTGCTTAAATTAGGAACTGAGTTTAATGAAGAGTAAAGCCAAGTATGAGGCATTAATTTGACTGCCATGATAATAGGCAAGGAAGCTTGGTTCTGCAGTCACTATCATCTGTGGCAGAAGTGGTGGCTTTTGGACCACAGCAGTAGATGTATGAGTCTGGGTGTTGCAAGTGTTCTTGATATCCAACTAAGCCATCTCTTTGTATTAATTTTTTAAACTACTCTTAGTTTTCTCGGCTGCTCAAGTAAATACCATGCAATGGTTCAGGTTAAACAATGGAATTTTATTTGCTCACAGTCTTGAAGTTAGTGAAAAAGTCTAAATCAAAGCATCATCAAAGTGATACTTTCTTCCTGAAGCCTGTGGCATTCTGGGACTGGTTGCCAGTCATCCTTGGTCCTTAGTTTATCACATGGCAAGGCATATGGTGGGCCCTTCTGGCTTTCCCATTCTTCTCTGGTTCTGTTGGTTTCAGGTTCTTTCTGCTCCCTCTGTAGCTTTCTTCCTTTCTGCCTGAATTTCATTCTTATAAAGGACTACAGTAATAAGTTTTAGAACACCCTTGATTGAGGGGGGCCACAGCTGAACTGAAATAAGCACATCAAAAAGTCCTATTTCCATTGGATTCACATCTGCAGGAATGGAATAAGCTTAGGAACATATTTTTCTGGGGTACACATAGTTCCAAACCACCACAGCCACTTACCACTCAACATTAAATTATTTTTTGCATAAACTATTGACATCTGCAACTTAACTCTTACAGAAACCTGTACTGTGTAACCATAATTCACCCTTTCTTAGATCATAAAACTTGGGAACTGGGGCTAGGGAAGGGCAAATTGAGCCAGGTTAAAAAACAAAGATAAAATATTGAGTTTGATTTTTTTCCCAAAAATGTAATACAACCCAGTTAATTAAAGAAAATGTGATCTTAAATTTGTTTTAGTCCTACCTGTTCTGTCTATTTAGGTATTAAGATCACTGCTTGTTTTTTTGACTTTCTTATATATCAAACCTGAATAACAAGGCTTGATCTTTTCCCTACTATTTTTAATTTAAAAATTTGTGTTACATATGAAAAGACTTACAAGTAAATCGAGTCTTATCTTCTTAGCAAGACAGAAAAAAATGGATTAAATAATTCTCATGTTGATTGAAAACTTAATTCTTAATCTGACTGCTTCCATCCATATCAGAATAAGGTTAGTGACCTATTTTAAATATTGAAACATTGATGAAGTGAAAGTAAGCAGGAATGAATTTTACATTGCCTAGTTGTGATTATAATTTCATGCCTGAGGAAGTGAATGAAAGAAAAAATATTTGAAATAAAAAAAACAAACATGGGAAACAATAAATTTTAATTCTAATGTATTTGTGTTTGCTTTTAATGAACATTAATAGAATCCTTTAGATTTATATTTTAAATTTTATTTTTAATGCAGAGAGTAGGTCCAAGTGCTAAGACAGTCTTTGGATCAATATCAAGAAAAGGCAATATTTTCAATGAATTAATTTTCTGTTATAAAAGATCAGACAAATAGCAAATCTTATTATGTTTTCTCTTTCAAAATATCATTTCATTTCTCTTCTTCCTTGCCTTCCCATATTATTTGTCAAAGACCTTTAATGAGGTGATATTTTACCTTTCTTGGAAGGTATCAAGTTAGCATGTCAGTTTCATTAATGCTGGCTTGTCTCAAGGCCCCTGAGTTGGAGACAAAGGACACAGAAAGCAGCATGAGCATTCTGGTCATATCTGTGCCAATTATCTCTGTCCTCCATGTGCCTGAGATAGGCTCAGATATATGCTATACCTGCATTGGGCTTGCCACACAGCTGAGCGACCCCAACCTTACAGTACCTGAATTTTAGAATGTGACCCTTCCTCCATCCAGGAATTGTCCTGATGTGGGTTGAATATTGAAAATTAAAAAGATTGCCACTATTTCTATCACAGCACACTACCATCTCCACTACCACAGCAATGGGTGGCTAGAGACGCTACAGGTTCTACAGGCAATGTAGGCCACAAGTGAGAAATTAGGTAAGGAACTTGGTTTTCAGAGTACCTAGTAATTCAGCCTTTCATATTAGACTAGGAAGCTTATTTAACAAAGTGGCTTTAATAAAACCATTCTCATGGAATTTAACCCTCAATTCACTTTGCAAAGCTGAAATTTGCAGAACAAGTTCATTTCTTTTTATCATTTTGTGTCAGTACAAAGATTCTTTGTCTCACTCTCTAAATGCCTGTAATAATTTCCTTTACTCTTTTCCAAAGCTCAGAGCTCAAGCAGAAGAATCCTACCAAATATATGCAAGCTAAGTTGAGCAGCATTCAAGTTTTCAAGCTCTAGGTGGTGAATCTCTAACTGGAAATCATTCTTAATGAGTGATTTAACTTACCTCAGTATGTCAGTTGGGAAAGTCACATATCCCCAGTACATGGTTACCTAATCCTTAGGAAAATTCTGAAGATGGTTAGGCATTCTAACTCTACAATTATATGGCCTTGAACAATGATTCTCAAAATATAGCCCATGGACCAGCAGAGTTAGAATCACCTGGGCACTAGTAATAAATGCAAATTTTCTGGCTCCATCCCAGAACTACTGAATCAGAAACTCCAGGGGTGGCCAACATTCTGAGTTTACAAAACTCTGACGTTGATTCTGAAGGCTAAAATTTGAGTATCACTGCCCCACAATAACTGCTTTAAGACAATCTAGAAAAGCAAGAAACCCTGGCTTAAAACTACTGGTTTACTAATGAGAGATTTGTTTTGCAATCACTTATTTTTAATACATATATATGACATGCAGATTTGCTGCAAAACAGTAAGCTATTTATGACATTGTGGGGGAGAACTATAACCACGGTCCTGGCTGGAAAGGATTTTATCATCTAATGAGAGAGACAGAAATGAAAACAAGTGATACACAAAAGTAAATGAAGGGGAAGAAATGAAGGGAATTTTGCCAAGTAAGTGATGAAGGTAAAACTAGTTACTCTTGAGGTTGCAGAATAGAGTATTACAACTGTGATGAATATCAGCTTTGGTTTTCATTTCAGCGGTCGGCCTGGTAGGGGTTTAGTTGATGGATGGCAGTGAGGAGTATACAAAAGGCCTATGCTCTGATTTTCATCCTGGAAGCATGCTCATAAAAGAGTTTCCAAGAGAGCCAACCAGAAGGAGGAGGGGTTGTAAACTCCTTACAATTTCCATTGCTGATGGTAGTAGCTTGCTTTGCATACAAATGTTTGTCCTTGTCCCAGGATCTCTTTTGGGAATACTCTCTCCACTCTGCGTGTATCAGTGTAACAGTAGGATGATGAGAAGAGGGAGAGGAAGAGAGAAAAGGAGAAGAAATAAGGAGGGGAATTGTAGAAAATTTGAGTCCCAAACTAAAGGAAACTAGAAATGGCTTCTTCCCTATCGGCAAGACTGGCTTCCTGGGTATGCACCTTGTGCAGGTGCATAGAGGCTTGTGCTTAGAAGGGCTCCATTCTTGAGAGCAGCATGCAATGTTCTGCTCTCACATTCTTGAACTTCTTAATAATTTTTGAACAAGGAGTCCCACATTTTCATTTTGCATTGGGACACACAACTTATGTGGTCAGCCCTCCTTTGTAATCAGGTGAAAATGCTGATGTGGTATGATGGTGCTTATGGACTAAAAAGGTTTTGTCATAGCTGAATAATTGAATAAAACTTAATCTTGGCATTTCACAGAAAAATTCACTGATAAAGCCATTCATCTTACTTAAATAATAACAAAGTGTTCTTGGCTTCTATTAACCAGGCCTGACTCTGCAACATTTGAACTCTAGTGTAGGGGCACTTGCACATGCTTTCAATGAAATAAGTATGTAAAATTAAATTCATTCATTCATTCATTTATTTATTCTCCAGATATTTATTGAGCAGCTACTATGTGTGAGCTATTTTGCTTAGCCCTAGGGATCTGGAGATGCGATGGTAATAAGTAGCTCACTCAATTCTCAACCCCACCGAGCTCATATTGTAGTAGGAGAAAAGGATAATTATGTAATTGCAAAAATTATTTTATTATTAATGTGATAAATGCTCTGAAGGAAGCCACTTGATTCTACTGCAACTTATGAGTCTTGACCTACATGGGAAGAAAGCAGAGATTGGGAATGGAATTGGAAAAGTTTCCTTGATTAAGTGAGACTTGAGGTGAGTTAAAAATCATGAAGAATGTCCTTTATGCCAAGGACTTTTATAAGAACTTATTTTGTACAATGCCTGGTGAAATTTAAATCCTGCCCTTCAACTCTTAACTGGCCAGGCATCCTTTACCGCAGGAAGCTATAACTAATACAAGAGATACACAATTTATTAGACATATTATACCTATTCATACTCTTTTTGTTGCACTAAGGACATCTTACACATGTTGTAGGTCATTGGAATAAAGCAAAACATGCTTCAACTATTAGAATTTGTCAACGGTTACATCTATATAGCCCTTGAGAAATTGCTTTAATCTTAGCCAGTTTTTTAAAATTTTCAGCCAATTTCCAACATTAGCAAAATAAAACAAAAATAAGGGCAAGAAAACAGCTAATGAATCATTTGGTAATCTTTGGTATCAGACCTTATTTTAGGAAAATTATGAAAAAGTCTTTTTTAGAATAACTTATTTTTACAGAGAACTATGTCATTATTTCTTTAATTTTTATCTAAAGATTTATTCTTTTTTATACCATAGTTCTTGGATCAAAATATCCTTTAGCTCAAAATCACCAAGATCAAATATCTAGAATTAAAAACACATAATCTGATTCAGTCCACAGTTAAACTGAGCTGAAATTAATGTTTTCTGATATAGAAGAGTTTATTTTTAGATAAAGATGTATATTTCATAATTTTCATCATTTAATTGATATAGTAAATATATAACTAGATACAAGATCTCAAGCTAAGTAAAATTGCTAACATTTTGCATTTCTCATACTAACTCTATTTTTAAAAATGAATTAAAAGTGCAAAAAAATACACAAGAAAAAGAAATTTTAGGTGATTTTTAAAAATCAATAGCAGTTCAAGTACTGACTAGTTTTACATATTAAAATAAAATGTAAGAGCAAAACACAACAAAGCATAAGAATGACTATCAGTGAAATCATTGAGTTGATACCTATTCCAGGAATTGAAAAATTTCCTTAAATGTATCTTTTATCAATTTTATTTTTGTTATTTGTCATCATTCTAGTATACTAAAACTATTCTTTATCCAAAGTTAAAATAAAATGACCATATATGAAAACAACAACAACAACAACAAGAGAATCACATTTAATAAAACCAGTACTGCTCGACACAGGATTCCAAATAGTGGGAAAAATAAGATTGTATAGTAAAGAATTTAATTCTGCCCAAAGAGAGGTAGGTCTTTGCCTTCATTCTGAGAGGTAATCTTTGTTTGCCTGAGGGCCTTGGACTAACCAGATGCCAGATAATAATAAAGTAATTCAGGGTAAGAGCTGGTCACATTATAGCGTGGGGGCTGGCCATGTCAGAAAGACCAGTAATATGATGCAGGGGGAGGCTTTGGGTCAAGAGATATCAGTTCAACATGGCGGCTGAAATCAAGCATGTGGGTAAACATTCAATTATCTCTATATAATAGAGCCCTGGTGTGAATTCTGAAAACCAGGCCTTGAATGAACATCCCTCATTGGCAATACTCCATGTGGATTGTCACATACAGAGACCAGAAAATAACACATGCTACGCCGTGGGCAGAAACAGTGGAAGTACTTTTCTAGAGTCCACCCTAGGGACTTCTTCCCTTATTTTATTCTGTATCTTTTACCTGTAATAAATTATAATTATTAGTGTAATATTTTTCATTTAGTTTGATCATATGTAATACAAGGTGTGTATTTAAATTCAGCACAAAACAATCACACATAAATGGCTATATGATATCATATCATAACAGGAAAAGAATTATAGGTAATAATTACCAGGGCTTAGAAAATCTCTCTCTTCATGGTTACCACCCTTTATTCTGTGTGTTCTCCTTGAACTTACATTCTTAGTGTAGGCACAAATGTACATGCCCATATTTTGAAGCCAATCGAAAGAAATATTATATGTTGTTTATATAAAATCCCTCAAACATATTGTGCTGGTTTGAAGTTGTATGTAGCCTAGAAATACATGTTCTGAAATTTAATCCATTCTTGTGAGTGTGGGATCTTTTGATGAGGCTACTTTGGTTAAAATGTGACACATTCATTCAAGATGGGTCTTAATCCTCTTCCTGGAGACCTTTATAAATGGAATGAATATAGAGAAAGGAAGAGAAACCATGGAAGCAAAAGGCTGAAAGCAATGAAACCCAGAAAAAGAAGGGAGAAACCAGCGTGACACTGCTTTGTGCTTTGTCATGTGGCAGAGGACCTAAGGATCGCTGGTAGTCAGTCTTCAGGAAGAAAGCATTGCCCTGATGATGCTTGATTTGGACATTTTCTCAGCCTCAAACTTAAGCTAATGAATTCCTATTACTTTAAGCCATCCTATTACATGGTATCTGCTTGAAGCAGCCTAATAAACTAAAACAAATATTTTGAGGTAAAAGTTGAATGATAACACTAGAATAAATTTATGACCATGACAGAAGGGAATAAATTCAGATGGTAATAATTTTAATGAGTGCTAACACTTTTCAGTTGGAAGACATTGTTATGCAACACTCTCTGTATAAAATATTTGGACTTCATTTTTTTCTCCACCCCTCAAATCTACACCTACACATTCTTCAAAAACTTTGGGAGATAATGTAGCTTAACAGCTAATATGCTGTTGTTTGTATTTGTCTTTGTTAAAAATATAAAGTTTCATCTGGCTATAAACTTTCATTTTTTTTTTTTTTTTTTTTT